>JAYMSP010006744.1:0-11120 GCA_036897095.1 Plantago elongata
ACAGGGAAACGGCAAGGGATCGAAAATCAGCAAGGGGAGAGGAATCGAGATTGCAGGTTGCTGTTTGGGGAAGAAGAGAGAAAAAAAAAAAAGAAGAAGAAGAAGAAGAAGAAGAGCAGGTCGAGGGCAGCAAGCGGTGGAAGAGGGAAGGAAGAAGCTGTCTTTATTGACGTGAGGTCGGGACTTGACTTGATACCATGTAAGACTATTGAATAATTATTCGTGTTTATTCATAGAATGATGTAGGGTATATATACAAAATATGAGAAACTATGTTTAGTCTAATTAGGAATCTAATCTAACTAGAAATTAGAAGAATAAGACTAATCTAACTATGACTCTAATAAATATAGATATGTCTAATCTAACTAGTATTACATAGTCTATTATTCACTTTAATGGTCGAAGATTTTTGAGTGCCAAAGAAGTTACCAGATATAGTAGTACAATAGTAAGTATTAGTATATGGTAGTAATTGTGCAATGAGTATTCCATAATTGCCCACGTGACAGCAGAAGACAACTAGTAGACAGATGCATCTGAACGTCGATAATTCAAGGTGAAACTTTTAATTAATGCTCAATTGTACATTACTAAGAAACATAATTAGTCTAAATAATTATCTTTAAACAATAAAAATTACGAGACTCACTACATTTATTCTTTACCAACCGAATAAATACCACTCCTGAACCACCTTATCTTTATGAAATTGAACCATACTCTTTCTCCTTTCTGCCTCAGCTCCATTTCACTGCACCACCTTATAATTACTTTAAATAATCCTATTTAATCTCCAAAAATTGGTCAAAAGCACCTAAAAATATACTCATTCCGTCCCATTTAAAACGATACATATTTCCGTTTTCAACGTTCCGTTAATAATGAAACATTTTTCATTTTTGACAAGAACCCCACCATACAACTCATTTCACACCACATATTATTGGGTCGGCACGTACTATTCTATCTCAAACTCAAATCTTAACCACATACTATATATTTTTTTAAAAATCATACATTTGAGATTTGTTTCGTTTGTAATAGGACGGAGGAAGTACATTTCAATTTGAATTTTATAATTTTAATAGGTTTTCAAAGAATTCAATTAAAATTAAATTGGATGTGTTTAAATTGAGTTGAGACGGAATTAACTTAGTTTTCAGATGGAGATAAGGTATCCTAAATGTGGAAAATAATTAATGCAATTATGGGTTCCTTTCCACAAACTGTGAGTTTGATCATAATTCAAGCTATATAGATAGATAAAATTCCAAAGCATTGTTGTTATTCTTAAATCTTACTCCCTCCTTTTTTCCTTCTTTAAATACTGCAACTTCTCAGATTCCCAAAAAGTATCCCCCTCTATTGAATTCTACTGATCAACTCCATTTTGCACTGCTCCATCACAAATGGCGTCTTCAAGAGTAGATCTGGACGGAACTCCGATCAATCCGATGACGATTTGTATGATCGGAGCTGGTGGCTTTATCGGCTCTCATCTCTGCGAGAAGCTTCTCTCCGAAACCTCTCACACCATACTCGCTATAGATGTCTACAATGACAAAATCAAGCACCTACTCGATGGTTCTACTTACTCCGATCGCATCACCTTCCACCGCATCAACATTAAGAACGATTCTCGCCTCGAAGGACTCATTCGCATGGCAGATCTCGTAATTTTCATCTTCTTTATTCAATTCCTTATACTGCTTGCTTGATTACTTAGTGATTAATTTGTAAAAATTGTTGTGGTGCAGACTATAAACCTTGCTGCTATATGCACTCCGGCAGATTACAACACTCGCCCGCTTGACACCATTTACAGCAACTTCATTGATGCTCTTCCAGTAGTAAGCACTAAGCAGTGTTTACTTGCTCACTGTAGTTAGTTACACTAGCTCTGTGAATGTAATGTTGATTGGCTTTGACTTGGTTTGACTTTTGCTGATTTAGGTGAAGTACTGTTCTGAAAATAACAAGCGTCTCATTCATTTCTCCACTTGTGAGATCTATGGGAAGACTATTGGTTCCTTTTTACCCAAGGATAGCCCCTTGCGTCAGGTGTGACCATTTGAATTCTTTTTACAGGTTTATGAACATATATTTTTGTTACTCGATAGGATATGTTTTCTTCGTCCGAAAACTCATTAATTTCAATTCAGTTCAGATCCTTGAGCTCAATTCTCTTTAGACGAAGAGAACAGAGACTAATTAGGATCATAAATTTGGATCTGCATTCTGCAGAGCTATAAAAATGTAATCGGAGAGGTCATATACGTTTCTTGGTGTAACAATTTTCTTGTGATCGGGTTGAAAGTCTGTGGATACTGTTTAATATTGTTTGAACTTTGATATGCACTTCATATCTCAAGGACCTGATATATGTTCGCCATCTTTGAGTAGGACCCTGAATATTTTGTTCTCAAGGAAGACGCCTCTCCCTGCATTTTCGGCCCAATTGAGAAGCAAAGGTGGTCATATGCATGCGCAAAGCAGTTAATCGAGAGATTGATCTATGGTGGGTGAATATCTAATTCTATTTGTTGGTCACCCTGGGACATGTACATCTAATTTATCATGTTTGCATGTACAACAGCTGAGGGTGCCGAAAATGGACTCGAGTTTACAATTGTGAGGCCCTTTAACTGGATTGGTCCCAGAATGGATTTTATTCCAGGCATTGATGGTCCAAGTGAGGGTGTCCCAAGAGTCTTAGCTTGCTTCAGCAATGCAAGTCCTTTCTCACTCACTTTCAAAATATTTTACCCTGTTCTTATGATCACTGTTAAATGCTGAATGTTTGCTTCTTTTTAGAATCTCCTGCGTCGTGAACCATTGAAGCTTGTTGATGGTGGTGAATCACAGAGAACCTTTATTTACATCAAGGATGCCATTGAAGCTGTTCTTCTGATGATTGTATGTTCACTCTACAGTACCTTGAACTTGAAGTATCTTATGTTTTGAAATTAATTTGTGAAATTGATTTTCCAGGAAAATCCAGCAAGGGCTAATGGTCATATATTCAATGTTGGCAACCCTAACAATGAAGTTACAGTTCGGCAACTTGCTGAAATGATGACTGAGGTGATCATATTACTAGTAGTTAATCTATAAAAGTCATTTCTTTCAAGCAAAATTGATTTCACGATTGCTGAATTCAACTTTTCTTGTACATGATCAGGTATATGGCAAGGTCAGTGGAGAACCTCCAATTGATTCACCCACTATTGATGTGAGCTCCAAAGAATTCTATGGTGAAGGGTATGATGACAGTGACAAGAGAATCCCAGACATGACCATAATCAACCGACAACTTGGTAATGAACCACTCTCTCTGGGAAAATGCGACTCCTTGTGCGTCCCTGCCTTTTGCTAAATTTCCTTCCCTTGTGCATTTTTCCAGGTTGGAACCCAAAGACATCCCTCTGGGACTTGCTTGAGTCTACTCTGACCTACCAACACAGGACATATGCTGAAGCTGTCAAGAAGGCCACTTCAAAGCCAGTAGCAAGTTAAGATCTGAAATGAAGCTCGATCTCTTTTACGATTCCTTTTCAAGGAACTCTTGGTATATGATATGATTCCTACTAATATACGCAACTTAAGCATCAGAATCTTTATGGTTTTCGTACTGTAATATCTCCGGATGATCGTTCTGCTATATTTTGTTGTAATCCCAACTATATAATGATATTGCCATAACATTTAAATCGCACCATTTGGCTCGATGAACATTAATTTGACCGAAAATACACTTTAAATACTCCATTTCAATTCCATTCCAAATACAATTTCACTAAAATTCCATTCAAATGAGCATTTGAGTGACATGTAAATCAGCCCCATAATGTTTGATATGAAAATAATTAAGGTCCATGATTTGCCCTCGGGGAATTGTTCCTAGTGATTTGTGCTCATTTGGCAGTTAAAGGCATGGAACATACTAAACACATGGACTATTTTTAGCATTTTTCAGAAAAGGTCAATAGTTCAATTATTTGTAACGTGGAAATACTGCATGTGCACAAATTTTAAAAAATATTTCGGATCGAATTGAATTAATTTAAAAATTTACAAATATAATCCGATCAAATTCAAAATTCAAAATTTTTTAAAATGTTAATTTAAAATTTAATATAAAAATATTAAATCGGGTCTGTTTTTCAAATCCAGTTAAATGTGCACGGTCCTAACTAACACGGTACCTAAATAGAGACAGAAATTAAAACGGACTTTAATGGAATAGTTACAATTAAAGATATTTATAAAGAAAGTATCACAATTTAAATTACCTTTATAAATTTTTACAGATTGATCACAATACTTGGTCCAATCGCAACATTTAAAAGGGCGGTGTAGGGTGAGGTCAAATAGGTAGTGTACAAGAATGCTCAAAAACAACAGAAGCAAGGAACTAATTAGAGAGTGGGGCAGGAGACTGCGCCAACAACACAAGCTAAATGATCAATAGCCCATATCGCCAGGCGAGTTAACATACCTACAAGCACCTTACAACCATTAAACTTCTTATGGGAAAATCGACCGACCATTGGATAACTAATTTGCAGCAAAAATATAAACATTTACATTTAGTCAATACAATCATTTGCTGCTCTACCAAATCAATGAAGAAAAAGTAACAGATGACATGCAGAGACAGCAGCACTTAGCAAGCGAATCCAACTCACAGCTCCTAAAGTTTGCGTTGCCAGAACAGCAAAAGCAAGACTTTACTAGGTTGTATACTCGTCTCTATGTAAGTGCATCTGTACTTCAAGTCTAGTTAGCTACAGTTGCAGGTGTCATTAAAGACTATCCTTCATGCTTAGCTTTATGCTCTGAACTTCAACAGATAGGCGTTGTTTATGATCCTCTATATCTTTCAAAACTGTAAAGAGGTTTGTGCGATACGCTTCACACTTCCGATTGGCATGCTCAAGTTCCATGGTAAGTTCATTTATCTTCTTATCCATGTCATCCTGCATAAATAAGAGTAGAGGATCTCAACTGGGAGTTCAGTAACAAAAAGCTCCATTACACAGCTGAAAGATAAGTCTACTTGTTGAAAACTCAACAGAAACATATATGGTCTGGAGCATTAGCGGAAACATATGAGTTAATTGAATCAAATTCTTTTGAAATTTAAAATACAAGTTCTGACAAAGAAGTCTCTATGAGGCATGGAAAAACAGAAAACAGGATGATTAACAGCTTCATTATGAACAGATATCTGTGCGATATATGAGATCTTCCTTAAAGTACTCCATATCAGTTACATTTACTGCTCTCCAACTACAAATTTTGACATAGAAGTCATGATTCAAATTGTATAAATTAAAAATCAAGAATTATCCTGCTGTGGTGTGATAAAGAAAGCAGTAAACAGAATGACCAAATGCTTGAATTCTGTTCGGTCTTTACTTCGCCTGTAAGATCAGCAGCAATTTATCAGTTGAAAAGCACTCTATGTAGTTTTTCAGAAAATAAGGTGATTTATCAGCTATCAAACACTTTATCAGTTGCCAATAAATTTATAAGATCGTTTTGCCAAACATGCATTCAATGTTTCGAAGTATAACTACATTAATTTGTTATATAATACTCTAAACTTATAACCAAGGCCATTAACATTGATAAACTCGGAGGAGAAAACTGGCAAAAGTATTTTGTAAAACTGGACACGGACAAAAAACTAACTGATTGAAAGCAAGATATAATGGCCTAATGGGTAAGAGGACAAGATATCAATCATCTTAATGGCCTATTCGAAAAAGTCAAACAAAACACATCAACATCCAGCAACAAAAACCCTTTGCACTATTTTAACAATGTAACCTTTGACCATGCAAGAAAAATAGAAGAAATGAAAGTAGGAATGACATTGAGGAGAAAAGGATTATAACAAGGAACCAGCAGAAGGGATTTCAACTTCATCATAAGGTTTTCACTCTGGTTAGATATTAGTTTGCACTTCACAGTGACTGCCTCTATAGCATATAATATATTCAAAAAAAATCATGGTTATCTTATAGATAGATGGATGATAATGTTAACGAGCTTCCATGAAATGTAGCTAAAAGAGAGCCTGAGCATTACATCATGAGGCAAACTAAATTGATATGACAAACCTCGGAGAGCTGCTGGGCTGAGCTTGCTTGACCCTCCCCTGTGAGATTTGACTGATTTCCACCCCTTGTCAGAACCCTTTTTGTAGGCCCATTAGCCATAGAAGCCTTGCCCTCATTCCGTGAAGCAAGAGCAACTTTCTTAGACGCTTCTGCTAAAGCAGCCACAGCAGCATTATAAGAGTCGACTGACTCTGCACCTTCATCTACAAATTTGAAAGCCTCATGCCGAAGTGTATTATATCGAACAATATGAGATTCCAGATAATTGTTAAATGGATCTACAACTCGTTCATCCAGTACTACACTACTCTTGGCATTTCTTGTCCATCGCCTCAAGATATAATGTGATGGAAGTGTGAGAACATTAGTGACCCTGAAAACAGCCAATACGTGTCTGCAAAGAAGTCCCGAAAAATCAAACATCCGGCAGCTACAAGATGCTCCCATTTCAAGTACATTGAAGCTTACATGGTAAGGTTTATGCTCTTCCCCAAATTTTGATACTTGATAAGTGGTGATATCTCCATCATCGTCCACTTTTGAGGCCATAAATGTGAGGGTGCTGACCAATTCCTCCTGAAACCTCATGAATAGCTTTCTTGTGTATAACTCAGATGCCTGTTTCTCCATAGGAGAAGGCGTTTTCAAAACTGCTGGTGTATTCATTGTATCAAAATCAGCTTTAACCTCTTTCTCATGGCGACTCTCTAACGCTTTCTCATACGACTTAAAAAATTGGCTCAGATTAGTAGATGCATTAATATACCCATCAAAGTACGAGTTCATAGTGTCACTCCTCTGAGTTATAGACATCTCTGCAAAAAAAGTATCACGGACGTACACAGGGACCCATTGATTGCGATCGGCATAAACAGCCTGAATCCAATCATGATCCCTGAGATCATACGTATCAACAAGAGATTGCCAGCAGGTTTCAAACTCCTCTATGCTATCAGACAAGTTCACACACTTATGAAAGTCAGCTTCAAAATGAGGATGTTGAAGCAGCACATGAGACAATTTTTCTTGACACTTTTTAAAGATATGCCATTTGCAGAAACGATGTCGAGTATTGGGCAATACTTGCTCAATGGCAGAGGAAATAACATTATCATGCTCAGTAGTGATAGATACTGGAGGGCATCCAGACATAGCAGCCAGCCAGGTGTTGAATAGCCATACAAATGATGCTTCCGATTCATTAATAAGGAAAACACAACCAAAGAGGACAGGCAGTCCATGATGATTCAGTCCCGTGAAGGGCGCATAAGGTAGTCTATACCTATTCGACCTGTATGTGGTATCAAATGTAACAGTATCTCCAAAATGGTTATAGTCACTTCTGGCCTTGGCATCAGCCCAGAACACATTACCCGTACATTCATCCTCATCTCCCTGCACCGCATAAAAGAAATCAGGACTTTCACTCTGCTTCTGCTTCAAATAATCCAAAAGCATCTGAATATCCCCCTCCATATTCCTCTGTCTATTGTTCCTCATATAATTCCTACAATCCACCTCCGTAAATCCAACTTTACTAATCCCACCATACTCCTTGACAAGCACAGACATTATCCTACGCGGCCCCATCCCAGCCGCCTGCAAAGTGTCAATCAGTGTCTTAGCAGGTCCTGAAATCTGCCGATGCGACCTAAGACAATGCACCTGATCCGCAGGAACCAGCTCATGATTATGCTCCTTAACAAAACCCGAAACCACCCACTTCCCCGAATCCTGTATCTTAACCGACAAAGACGCCTTACATCCTACTCTAGTCACAGTCCTCGGCCGCTTAATCTCCCTATCCTTCGTCCTCTTCTCATTCAAATTACGAAAACCCTCCTTCGCACACACAAACGAACGCTGTATAATTGCACCATCCTTCCTAGAACGACGAGACGAGCTCACACGAGTACTAAACCCAATTCGCCTCGCATAGGAGTTATAAAACGCTTTCGCAGCCTCTTCGGACTCGAATTCCATACCTTCATATGGCTCAAGGTCGATATCTCCCTCAGGAAAATAGCTATAAATACCAATCGAATTAGCATCATTTGGCGATGAATCATCGCCCATCTGTTCGTCTTCGTTATCAATTTCGACATCGTCACTACAGCCTAAACCGACATCGAATTCAATCACGGTGGTTTCCATAAATAATCACACAAATTTGAACAGACGAATAATCCTGGTGTAGAAATGGTCATACAAAAGGAAATTCATAACGATTATCAAATACATGAATATTGAGCTACAGCTATGGATTGTGAGCAATTGAACTGAGATCAGTGATGAGACAAACCTGGTAATCTTCTGCTCAGATGATGCTCTGCTGTGTTGAGCTTTATTATATTGTGAAGAAATTGAATGAATTTTTATTTTTATTTTGGAGCGAACAGATTCAATTTGTGACTGAGTGAGGAAGCAGGTAGGTCTGGAGCAGATAATCAGAGCCCTAAATCAATACATTTATAACTCGGGACTAATTTCAAATTTTCAGAAATTTTGGGGCTTTAGTGAATTCTAGTACTTTTAAGGATGGAAATCGAAAATATGTTTCATGAATGTGATTACTTATTGCCACGGCTGGATTCTACTGAGAGAACTTCAAATGCGTGCTCAACGTCTTTCTAATACTCTTGGATGCTTGACATGTCTGTAAGTAGGTGGACTTTTGATTGACTTCACATCCATTACTCGACATCATCTCATACAGTATTGATGGTCGTTTACTATAAAGTTACAACTTACAAGTATGTGCAATGTTGAAATACTTCGTCGAATATTTGTAAACGTATTCGTCAAAGAAGATTGTCGTATGCAACTATCTTACGAAGCAATAACATCTAAAATAAGTGTAGTTTTCCTTGAAATTGGCTGTTCCAAGTCACCAAACAATTCTTCCATGATCGGTGCTGTACTAACGAGAATGCCAAGAAAACTTGTTACAATAATGGTTCTCGAGAAGCATTTACAATCACATAGCCATTTAGGAGGTTTGGATAGGATCATATTTATTGTATAGAGGTTTTATATTATTTAGAATAAGAGAATTATATTATTTAAAGTGAATTGAATAAACAGTAAAAATTGTCAAGTGAATGAAGAATTCGATGTAAATAATCAATCAAAAACACTAACCAAGCTCCAAAATTGTATCTCTAAATGTTAAAGTATGAATTCTAACAGTTTTTTTTATGAAGAGATCAAATATATGAAGTTCTGGCAAAAGGTAACCTAATCCTGGTATAAAAATAATAAAAATTCGCTAAAGATGGACCTTCTCGCCGACAGTCGCTGCGGCGGAAAAATATCTTGCCGCGGAGAGATTCCTCTCGCAGCTCCCGAATTGCTAAATGGAACTTTCGCCGCAGTGGAGAACATCATTCGCCGCGGCGAGCTTAGAACTTCTGTAACTTTTGATGCAGACGGAATTCAAAACTCAAAGCACGAAAGTTGTAATCCTTTGAATTATATTTCCATGGCCACCAACCTTAGTTCAATCGAACATAATATGAGAGAATTTATGACCAAAATGACAAGGTTGCTCCGTAAAATATTACTTTCGCAAGCTTCACTAAAACGGTTCTCAATTCTTCGTCCGAACTCCGAATCCACTTCCGTCTTCACCCAGCTACTCTACATTCAGATATCTAGAACGAATGGTTTTATTCTGATTTTCACCTTCGGAACACTAAAATCCTACAAAATACAAATAAAGTTCCAAAGCATAAAAACATACAATAACACTACAAAACTAAAGACAATGACTCAAAAAGACTGCCAAAAGGACCAAATGAGACTATAAAATATGATCTCATCAATACACTCGACTAGCTTGGTTGTGATCTATGCACAAGCTCCTTCTTTAAGATATTTCTTAGATATTTAGTGTCACTTACTATACACATTAGTGACACTTAATATTACACAGGTGATACTACTATTTCTTATACGTGTAAATTTGACCAAACACCGCAACAACGTCATCAAAAGTTGGACTACGGGTTCATTTAGACAACAATAGTCAGGCAATAGCGTTCATACATATCACATAAGCAAACATTATAGTCAGGCAATAGCGTTCATAACATATCACATAAGCAAACATTATAGTCAGGCAATAGCGTTCATACATATCACATAAGCAAACATTCTTATGGCTAAGGTGCATCTATGCAGTGACAATAAGCCATGGCTTTCAGGAGCGCCTAGATGTGGTCGGGCTGATGTGCATTTCTACAGTCTCATCCAAAACTGCACGGGAGACGTTGGAAAAATGGATCATGGCCCACACTGTAAGACTAATATTGAATAATCAATCGTGTTTATTCATAGAATGATGTAGGATATATATATACAAAATATAAGAAGCTATGTATGATCTAATTATGAATTAGAAGAATAAGACTAATTTAATTAGGACTTTAATAAATATAGATATGTCTAATCTAACAACGATTACATAGTCTATCACACCCCCGCAGTCGAAGCGGGAGGAAGTCTGACACTGAGATTGTCACGAAAATCATCAAAGAGTATGCACGGAAGTCCTTTTGTGAAGATATCTGCTATTTGATAGCGAGAAGGAACATGGCGAATTCGAACTTCACCTTTAGCAATCTTTTCACGGACAAAATGAATGTCCATCTCAATATGCTCCGTGCGTTGATGTTGCACGGGGTTGCCGGAAAGATATATGGCGGAGACATTGTCGCAGTAGACCAAAGTAGCTTTATAAATCGGACAACGTAACTCCAGAAGAAGATTGCGAAGCCAACAAGACTCAGAAACGACGTTGGCAACGCCTCGATACTCAGCCTCATCACTAGATTTGGAGGTCGTTGGTTGCCTCTTAGAAGACCAAGAGATAAGATTGTCGCCAAGAAAACACAATAGCCAGAAGTAGAACGACGATTGTCCGGACAACCGCCCCAATCGGCGTCCGTATAGGAGACAAGAGAGCTGACAGGGGTGTTGTAGAGATGG
>JAYMSP010006745.1:0-11115 GCA_036897095.1 Plantago elongata
CATACTAAGTGATTTCCTCTTTACAATGTTCAAGTGAACCGAGAGTACTAGTCACCTTTCTGTACTAAAGATAAGTTACATGGTGATTAATCAAAGTACTAAAAGATATTCCTAACAAAATGCAAGTAGAAATAGGCACCGATGCAGAGGTAAGTAGTCCTTCATTCCGCCTTGTAGTTCCTGGTTCCAATTATCCGGATCGCCAAGATTATTTGAGTTCTTCTGATCCCCAGTCGTTGGTGACCCATGAGACTTCAACCCGAGAAGTCAGCACCACCTCAGGTCGGATGGGGTTGGTCTCCCACCAGAGGTCGGTCTCCTATGCCATAGTTTGGGTTATCATACTCGTAAAAATTCTTACCAATTACCCTTTATCCCAGATTCTCAGGAATCCTATGTAGAGATGGTGGAGTACACCGCTGATGAGTCTCCTCATGTTGCTGCCTTCGAGGCTGGAGTGGAAGATACTATTCGGGTAGTGAGCCCTGCTGATCTATAATAGTTTTGAGTTCCAATAATGAGGATACTGGTGTTGCCGAAGTGCCTCATGTGTCTGCTCCGAAGGAGGAAGTGGAGGAAAAGGAGGAGGAAGATGATGAGGCTAAGTCTGCAGAGGCCGGAGAGGAGTCTCAAGAAGAAGATGGTCAGGTTGGTGCTCCCATGGGGACTTCAAGCGATCCGGTCCATGAGATCAAGTATCCAAGGAGCAGAAAGGATGTGGTCCATCCGAACATTCATGGGGGAGTTGAATACAAATGATACCCTGCCGACTAGGGCCAGTGAGTTAACCTCCGATAGGTTAAAGGAGATCCGGACTAGATATGAGATTCCAAATTCTGTAGAGTTGATTGCCCCGGATCCACATTATGCTTTCTACAATCCTCCCATCGGATGTATGGCGGTTTACGAGGTTTCTCTTCATTGCGGATGGAGACTTCCCGTAGCTCCCCAATTTCTGCAGATCTTCAATGATCTTGGGTTGAGCTTGCATCAGATCATCTCGAACTCTCTCGACAATTTGATGTGTTTTGGAGTTTTGTGTAAACACCTCGGGATCCCCTTGAACACGACCAATTTCCAAATGTGTTCAATATATAGGCAAGCGAGTCCCACCCGAACTTCTACTCATTCATCGTTCGGGTCGGATACACATTCTTCGAGGATCCGATCTCTTCTCTTGGGGTTGATTGGTGGAGAAAGTACTTTTTTATTCGTCTGGCTCTAAAGAATGGCCAAGCCGAGACTAGTCGGAGAAAGTGGGTCTTTCCGAGCAGATTCTCCCTGCAAATTTACCCTTTTAACAAGATGCCAGATCGAAACCTACCCCGGTGGATGTTAAGTCTCCGGAAGAAAAACTTGACGCATAAATATTTCTTTCGAGTGTTGATCTTCCAACCTTTGCCTTATTTGTCCGGACTGGCTGAGAAATGTTACTGTGGTGATAAAGGATTTCATTAGTAATAGAGTCGAATATATCAATATCCATAGTTCGCCTTTCTGATCCTTATACGCTTGTTTGTTTCTAAAATTCGTGCAAGTGCAGTTGCTCTGGATATGTTTTCTCTCGGATCTAACCAAATGTTTGTCTTGTAGAGTTTTGGTTCGAGTACATCATGTCTACACTGTTGGAGTAGAAGAGGAAACAAAAGGAAGACTAGGAGCAGAAAATTGAGGATCTGCTCCGCTCCCAGACCATCATGGTGTCGGCCACCCTGCCAATGAAGAAGCCCATAAATGTTCCACCTATGGGGACAAAGATCTTCGACTCGTGCTTACGGGTCAAGAACAAACGAAGATGGCTACTTCGAAGCAGGGAAAGACTGCTGCTGTGAAGGCTATTGATGCCGCCAAAAAGCCTCCCAAGCCTACTGGGTCCGGAACGGTCAAACCATCGGGATCATCTGCCTCAAAGGCTGCATCCGGGAGGAAGAGACCCTCGGAGGGTCCAATCCCTGCCCCCAAGGAAGGCAAGGGCAAAGAAGCCGAGGTCCCTGACCCGGATGCTAATTTGGAAGATGAGGTAACCTGCTTGGTTGTAATGGGCAAAGTTGAAAGGATAGTCGAACTGTTTGGGGCACACCGAAAGGTATGATAGCCAAACCTTCCAAACTTTGACTAATACTATCTACAAATTAAGATACTTAAATCCTCGGATTTCACTTATTGCAGCTGACTGCTGCTGTTCGTGCTTACGTGGTTGTCGCTAGGGAGAGAGTCGGGATCGACGTTCAGCTCTCGAAGTAGGAGGCCAGTGTGAAGGAGATGGAGGACAAGGTCCAGGATTATAAGCAGAAGTGGCTGAACACATCCTCGGAGTACAAGAAACTGGTTGCCAATCGGAACACTTTGGTCCAGCAACTGGAGGAAGTTCGGGCTGATTACCAGGTACTCTAGACTGGGCTATCCGAGTTTCTGGAGTTGACCCAGAGTATCAAGGATAAAGTGCTTGACAATCTTCTGAAGACTCGGATTGACGTTGTCTGGGATTTCCTTTCTTCCCTCTCTTGCAGGTTCCACCTCTAGAGTTCGTGTGATAATGCTCGGAGTGAGGGGTTTAAAACTGCCATTGGACAACTAAAGAAGAAGGGGTTGCTTCCGGAGGGTTTCAATCCAAAAACTGAAGGGTTGAGTGCTTACAATAACCCGGATAGCTCTCGGTATACAAGAGATGCTCTGGACGATTCAGAGCTAATGAAGGATGAGTTCATAGAACTCGTGGCCCCGGAAACACAGGAGTTGAAATATAATCATGGGGTTCCCTTCATGCCAGCCTTCGTTCCCGAGGCTCAATTGCAGCACGTCCTTGTTCCCTTCGACACCTATCTGGAGCATAACCAACAATGGCTAACGATTCCCGGCCTTGTCATCGACCTTCTGGATCTGGACCTGGTGGAAGACTGCCCGAGGTATATCGAGGAGATGAAGGGAAAGCACGAGGCTGCCAAGAAAGCAGCCGGAGAGGGGACTTCCAAGGCATCTGAAAAGTGAAGGCGGAGTATGCTCCGTGGTGTATGTACGGTCTTCGGACCTTGATACAATTTATTTTTTTGCAGTTCTATCTTGCCCCAAATATTTCTATTTCTTAAATTGTCTCGGATAATATTTGATGCTGGTATGGCTTCGACTCCTCCAGCTTGATTTGATGTCCTCTGTTTGAATGCTATGTTTATTTGCTAACTCTTGTTTATTCGGATGGATACTTATCGAATTTGTTCTATGCAATTTGATCTTGGACTTGTAGTTTTTTGAACCAAGTGTATTTGATTTGGATATTGACTGATGCATGTATTTGTCTATTAATGCCTTGCCTCTTTTTCTTATCAACTTTACTTGGTTCGGACCCAGAACTCATCTGGGGATCTTGTATCCGAAGTGAAATGACTTAAGCAGGAGTAAAGGGATTAATTCGAAAAAGAAAGCCGTTGTATTGATTTGACGTAAATACAATTACAAACGGTGGGTCCAAAAGACCTTTAGGATAATCTTGACAAAACAGAAGTGATCAACAAGATCCTAGGCATAGAACATCTGCAGATTCCTTGCATTCCATGTTCTTTTAAGAAGTCTTCCTTCACAATCCTCCAATTCATAGCTTCCATTCCTCCTTACTACGATTATCTTATAAGAGCCTTCCTAGTTAGGTTTGAGCTTTCGAACATGGCTTTGGATGTCAGCTCTCCTCAGAACCAAGTCTCCTATTTGAAGATCTTTGTTGTAGATATTTTTGTTGTAGGCTCCGGCTATGGAGGTCTAATATCTCAGGATGTGAGCTAAGGAGAAGTTCCTCTTGTCTTCGAGGATCTCGAGCTCATAGATCCAAGCAATCTCACTCTCTTCGGGTGTGTACTGTCGGATCCTCTGGGTCTCCACAATGATCTTCGACGGGATAACTGCTTCGAAACCATAGACCAGGGAAAATGGGGTTTCATGAGTTGCAGTCGTTAAAGTGCTCTGATGGGCCCAAAGCACTCCAATCAAATCATCAGCCCAACTGCCTTTAAAAGTTTTAAATTTTTTCTCTAGGATCTTGATAATCGTCTTGTTAGTTGATTCTACCTGGCCATTAGCTTTTGGGTACCCAACCGAAGTAAAACGTTGAACAATCTTCAAAGACTTGCACCATTCCTTGATCTTGGTTCCGGAGAATTGGGCACAATTGTCCGAGACAATGATCCTTGGGGGTCCGAATCTGCAGATGATGTTTTTCCAGATGAAGGTTCGGACCCGAGCTTCCGTGATTGTTGCAATTGCATCGGCTTCAACCAATTTTGTGAAGTATTCCACTGCTACAATTAGGAATTTCTTATGTTGATCTCCAGAAAAGTGAATATTGTAGCATATTTTTTGTCCAAATTAGTAAGCTATAGATATCGGCTAAATGTAGTTTCTCAATTTCCTAATTATGTACCACTCAGTATGAGTTCTAGAGTTGGGTCAGTCACTTATGAATTGTTTATGGCATGTATGTACAAACAACTTATGGAAAGAATAATGAAGAAGGTTATTACTAGCTATCTGAATCATGCCGTGTATGATAGTATATGATATTTTGTGAAAAAAATAATTGTTGTCAATTTTAGTGAACTTAATGAAACTATTTATCCATCGTCACGATGATTCTGAAATCAATTTCAGTAGATTAATTAAGTATTTCAGTCTACATTACTGAATTAAGTATTTCAGTCTACATTATTGTTAGTTGACAAAAAACAAGGCAGGTTAGTGTTGGTGGTTGGATCTAAAGCCACTTGTTCAATCTGCAGCTAACAGTGGAGTGGTATATACTATATACTACTATTGCTATTAAATTATTCAAAGCATTTTCTCTGTTTTGAAAACAATTCTTCTACTTCAATATTTTAGTTTTTAATTATTATTACATTTTAAATAATAAATATAAAATATTCAACACAAAATCTTACGAGAGAAATGTATAATGAGAGACCTGAGAGATGGACTAATAATTTTTAGTTATATACTTAATATTTTAAGGAGAAACTCTCCTGAGAGTCCATGATCTGTGAGAGTCCTGTGAGAATCTTGCATTATTGTATTCTAAGTGTACATTTTCATATTTTTGCAACTTCACAAAAAAATTCGATGTACAATTATTATGCAATAATATACAATTTATGAAAATGCACGAAACACATAAAAATCTACAATTTACATAAAACACCGTATAATTAATATATAATAATGCAGGACTCTCACAAACCATGAACTACTGCAAGTTTTTGTATATTTTAAACAATATTAATAATGTATGTGACTGATCATTTTAATTTTTTGTGCATTTATATCATCTAGTATGTTTTCAGTAAAATATTTAATATTTTTTTATTTATAATTAAAATATTTGTCTGTCTCCTTTCGTTTATCCATAAAACCATCTCATTAGACTTATTTAATATTTAATTAAATTATATATGATATTTTACTTTTAATTTTAATTATAAATTTAATTGAAACTTATTAATTTATAATTGAAATTAAAAAAAATAAATTTGTGAAAACTTAAAGTGAAAGATATTTGAACAAATCTCGTAAGAGATGATATCTAGGTAATTGATCCAGATATATTCTAAAAAAATTATTGATATTATTAATCAAAATTGTAACGATTTGAAAATGTAAGTTACGTTTTACCGCGTTCTTCCACATACTAACGATCTAGACTTCTTCAAATTCTTACATTAAACCATCTAAATTCCAATACTATTTAACCCACTAAATCTTATTTATAATAAACCTTTATTACCCTTTTTATTACCCATAAGTTACAAGAACGGAAAGGTTGTGAACCTTTATCAATCTAGCTAGCTTCACATGTTAAAGGGGGCATAAGGGAGTTCCATTCATTCTTAGTTCCATTTTGTTTTCCGCCGGAAACATTATTTTATCCAATACAATTTCTCCATACACCTGTCACCTACTCTATTCCATGAACACAAGTAATTAGAGAGGGATCAAGCCAGAGGAACAATAATGGGTGAAGCTCGGGTAGTGTTGCAATTGGTGTTTCATACGTGGTTAATTTTGCAACTAGCTAAAAAAAATTTACGAGGCAAGTTTCCCTAGAATTTGCCTCACCAATTATTTGATTTATTATATATGCTATGATATGTAATTTTCCTATCGTTAATTCACTGCGCGCAAGTCATAGTCATGTATATTGCTATTCACTTATGATTGAATGTGTTCTTTGATGGTGTTATTGTAGTCATGAAAGACTATCCAGGTGACTGTTAATTATAATTTGTTCTTCATGGTCTCTAGTTGTTGTTTGACATGCCTGCTGATTTTATATGACATATGTGCTACAACGTTTGTGGGTCCTTTAAATTACTAGCCTAGATGGTGTTGTTAGTGTTACTATACTTTGGTGATAGTAGTACTTTCGATTGTTGATAAAATATTAAGTTATATATGTATGATGTTGTTATGCACGCACTTTAATGCATTCATGTCTTAAAGTTTAGGAGTCATGCATCACTTTGACAAGACATATATTATAGAGTTCAAGCCAAAGATCATGTAAGAAGGACTTGTAGGAAAAACTTTAGCATCACATGGTCCAAGTCAAGTATTCAAGTTATTCATATTATTCACGGTCGGAAAGGGTACTGATACTCCAACCGATATTCATGTCGTGCCATGTATGACCATCATCGGCGAAGGTTAAGTGAGCTAGCGATTAAGACAAGAATCATGTCAAGTTATGTCAAGTCAACTCATTGTTTAGAGTCAGGTCAAACCATATGATTGTATTAAGCAAGACTAAAAGTTTTGAAAGACATGAAGATAGAACCCCTAGGTCATGACACGTGCATGGAGTTTGCTCTGAGTGGTCCCAGCTAACCCCTTACTAAATGTCTATTTTAAGTTTGAAGCCGAGCTGTTGGAGTGGAGCATTGTCGGAGCAGTGATCACTACCAAAAGTCCTTTAATATTTCAAGTTCATGATTTTCTACTTTGTAAAGTTGCACGATTTTACGATTTCTAATTCCGCTGCATATTTTTACTTGTTCACGGACTTATTTCAAGAACTTTCATGTCAAATGTAAGGACTCACAAGGCGTCGAACTACGTTTTAACATTGTACAAGTCTAAGTTCGTCGAATTTCAAAGCTCAAGAACTAGAACGAGTTGTATGTTTCATAATTCACTTTTTTAAAAATCAGGATGCTACAAAAATACGCATATTTATAATATTAGAATTTTTCATATTATAATAAGACTTATTTCATTAATATTATATATATTTTAATTAATATTATAGACTATATTTTATTGATAAAATTTATGGGTTTTTCATTAGAGACTATGTAAATATAGTTTTGATGTGGGGGTGGGGGAAGTATAGATTAATATATTACATTAGTCTTTGTTTCACGGCTTTGTCACTTTCTGCTACTAGTTTTAATTTAGTTTCAAATCAAACCATCATACAAATTGATTTTTGCATATACTATTTAATATTTTGATAAGTACATCATGCAATGGACGGTTCACAAATTTCACGCTATGATGTCATACCATTAAGATTAATTGACTTAATAAACCCATCGTCCCTCAATCAACAAACATCCTTCTATTTTGGACAAAATATTTTTTTACACTCCACCTGTTTTTGGCTGAAGTTCATGAGAAGGCAATAGATTGAGCACGTTATTTTATTTTATTTTTGAGGAAGAAAAAAATTATTTCAATCTAATCGGAACACAGAAGTATTCCAGTAAATATTACAAGAAGCCGACAACAAGGAAACTCACAACTACCAGCAAAAGACGAACACCAAGAAACAACCCTTCCAAAAAACCAAAACAAACTGGAAGCACCAGAACTACAGCCCAGCATCCCGAACGCACCATTAATATTGTCGTACAGGGTTATATGGCACACACAGTACACCGTTTACTACCCCTATGATATTTTATCCCATAATTTCTTCAGTCTTAGCATCAAAAGTACAAATTAACTATTTGAACCAAAAAATAACATGGCATGTCCGTCAACAAGTCAACTAGACACCTCACATTCCACCTCATTAAATAAATTTAAAATTATTAACAAACAAAAATATCTTAAATTAAATTGCAGAATAAATAAATATAAATATTTTATGTAATTTAAAAATAAATTAAAAAAGAGAACGAAAAGTGAAAGTGAAGGAGGACAAGAGAAAAATTACATAAATTATTCATGTTTATTATTTTAAAATTTAAATTAAGAAATTCTTTTTTCGTGTATTCATTCTTTTTACACAAATTAATTTTGCTCTTCGTGTATTCATTCTCTTTTCCATTTTAGTTTTTAATTTTAGTTCTCTGTTTTATGTTATTTTTAAATTACATAAATTATTTATGTTTTTTATTCTGAAATTTAAATTAAGATTTTTTTTTCATTTTTTTTCATTTTGTTGAATTTATTTAATGAGATGGCATGTGAACTGTCAAGTTGACTTGTTGACTGGTAGCCATGTCAGATCTTTTGGTCAAAATGGTCAATTTGTCCTTTCGATGCCACAGCCAAAAACATTATGGGACGAATATCACATGGAGAGCAAATGATGCACTGCGTGTGCCATATGCCCTATACAGGAGGACCAATAGTGCCTTTCTCATCTGACGTCTTATAGAAACAATGTCCCACCCATAGCAACAACCCATAGCTGCCAAAAAATCAAGAATGACCACATGCCATCAACCTCTCGTCTGTTTTGAATCCGAACTCTCGAACCAAGAGTCCGGGAGATGACACATCCGAAATAGAAACATTTAGAGTATGTTTGCTTGGATCATAAAATTGTTATTCATTGAAGTTTTTGCGCATGTATGTGTTGGTCTAGATAACGACAAAGGTAAAAGACTAGAAGGGAGGGTGGGTGAATAGTCTTTTAAAACTTTCGTCGACAAACAATATTTCTCAGAAACCTTGGGGGTTTATGATACTTAAATTCAAAGAGCGAAAGACTTAAAGTGATAGATAAACGTTAATGTGCTTTGCAGTAATAATGTGTGAGTGTGTGTTGCTAGAATGTAAATGAAATAGGTAAATAACACAACAACTTATAGTGGTTTATGGAGGTGGCGTAATCCTCCAACTAGTCCACTTCGGCCTTTCTGAGACCTAAAGTCCACTAGAACAGACAATTGAGTTCACCTTACAATATATCATATTCTAAGATCCTTAAAAATAAATGGTTCCAACCAAATGTTCCCCCTGAGTTTTTCCCAAGCTTCTAAAGTCAAGTACTTCTTGTGCTCAAGAAAACCTCAGAGCTTTTCTGTGATTTACCAAACCAAGTACTTCATGTACTCCACCCATTGATGGTGTTGGTTATATAATTGTTGTCAGGCTTCTATTTAAATAACTTTTCAGCTATTTATCCAGAGAGCTGGAGAAGAAATCAAAACTTAAAATACTTGTTCAGTATATGGAAGGATTCTCCTTTCTGACCCAAGTGTTGATAGCCGTTTTGGAGTATGAACTTCAGAAAGGATATCTGCGTGTTTAACTCTTTCACAGATAATCAAACTCTTGTTAAGGTTCAGGCCACTTAGAACTACCAGAGATTCTTCGAGCTATTTGATTGTAAGCTTAGAGAACTGTAGTTAGAAAGCTTGAGAGAATACTTGCTTGATATAACAATATGAGCGTAGTTCGTGTATTGATTCAGTGTAGTTTTCTCAGCTTCTAAGTGTTGATATTTATTGATGAATTTGAGAGTCGTTCAAATAATATCCGTTGGAGCTTCTCAGAATTCAATCTATTAATATGTCGAAATAAGTACTAAAAAGTCACTATCTCGTTTGGCTTGCTGGAATCGACTTTTTCAGTCGGTGTAATTAATACACTGTACTATTTATTGTCTTGTAGTGTCAATGGAAACATGTGCTCATCAGAAAGCTAGCATGCTCCTTGACTCATAATGACAAATCTTCATAGAGGTGTAATGTGCAAAGGCACTATTAAAGGCTTTCTAAACATAGCATTTCAGAGGAGACTAATCCCTTGTGTCTTCATTAAATTTGCACAATCTTCAAATCTTCAATTTAGCTCCATTGCTAGGATCCTTCTTCACGACCATCTTCGAAACATAAAAATTACATTCAGAGACCTAAACAATCCTAGACTAACATACTAAGTGATTTTCTCTTTACAATGTTCAAGTGAACCGAGAGTACTAGTCACTTTTCTGTACTAAAGATAAGTTACATGGCGATTGATCAAAAAACACTAAAAGATATTCCTAACAAATTTCCCCCTTTTTGATCAGTCACACATGACTATCTTAAAGTCTTATTACAAACATGGAAGTGAAAACAATCCACCACTTAATCATTTCAAAAGATGTTCAATCAGATAAATGAAGTGCAGAAAGTAAACATCAACCAAATCCAAGAAGTGATCTTTTGCTGACAAGTTATATATATGGTTTCTGAGAGTATGATCATCTAAAAGGTCATTACAGCTTATAAGATAACTGTTACAAATGTATTACAAGGTACGTACAGTCAGAAGCATAACAAAATACTGAGTAAATTAGGACAACAGAAGAGTCCAAGCTCCAAGTAAAACATCCTAATAAACTAGTTGTTCAAGTCTTCAAAATAACTCAGGTTCAGAAACCTGAAGTTCTTCATCATCTTCAATCAATTGGTATCAAATTTTCTGCAGTCTTCAATATATTCATAAAGTAACCTTCTGACAGAGAGCTTTGTCTTTCTGGCTAAGTCACAAATTTATTTATAAGCACTATCTGGATCATCAAGTTTTTCCAGATAATCTTTCTTAGACCTGATAAAGTTCTTGACCCAAAAATATTCTCCCCACACCCAAGCATGTTGTACTTTTTCAAAGATAACCCAAAATACTTCTAAATTTCTTCACAATATGCTATGTCATCCTGATATTGTTCCCTTGTCATGTAAAATGACTCATATGTATGAACACCTAGTTTGTTCTGTTTACTGTAAGTACCATCTAGCTTCAAGGTTTTATGCACATCATTTAGCTTTGGATAAGGACAAATTTCTTCCAGAGGCTTCTTCATGGCCTCAGTCCTTATGTGAACCTCAAAATCAAGCCACTTATGAGTATTCTTTGGAT
>JAYMSP010006746.1:0-11114 GCA_036897095.1 Plantago elongata
CCCCCCCCCCCCCCCCACCCCAAGTCTTTTATAAAGGAATCAGAGAAAAGACAAACACTTTTCGCAAATTCAAAATTCCAAACTTGCATCAAAGTAGCATTTCTCTCTAATATTCTACAAAGAAAACCTGTAACGACTTCTATTCTCTCTAGTCTTCTGAAAAAGAAGCACTAATCCAGATGTTAACCTTCTCGTTTCCGATAATCTTTCACTATATAATGGCTCCCAAACGTGCTTCATGTTCTAAGGCTTCTACTACTATTGATGCTGCTTAAAAGCAAGCACTAAACCTAGAATCTCGAATAATAGACTCCAAGGGGTTTTCACAGACCACTGGACCACCAATCATAGGATGCAATATGGTGGTGCCTTTGTGGTGAAGCATATGGAGGCTATAATTCTAGAGCAGGCGGATAGATCTTCCGTCTTGGTTTTGCTTGAAAAAGCAAACCTGATGGGATTTAAATTTCTTTCAACCCTTCCCAGTGAAACTTCATCACTAGATGTTCATGAGTTTTCCAATAACTCGGAAGTAAACCACTAAGATGGTCAATGGACTGAAAAAGTGTCCTTTAAAACCAAGGTGCAAAACCTTTTGATTGACCTGGATTACCAAGATTTCTGTGACCTTTTTGGCTTGGTCAATGAGGACAAGAATATTAGATGAGCCCCAAGGATCGATGAAATCCTTCTGCAAGGTGCCAAGGAGACTTATAGCGAGTTCTCTGACATTTATATAGCAGACACTCCCTCAACCTTCATCTTGGGAGATATTAGAGTAAGACATCTATACAAGCACTGGAATGTACTAACCTGCATTCTGTACATAGCATTAGACGGTCTGAAGGGTGGAGCAGATCAGATTAGCCTGGAGAAATGGATGGGGTCCCAAATCTTGGAACATCAGGAAAGCCCTTTCAATTGGGGTAAGTACGTGTTCATGAAGTTTATCAAAGCTCTCAGAAGTTTTGATGTCAAGATTGAGAAAGGCCTTGCTGAGCCAAAGGTCACAGTCATATGGACTAAAAATTTGCTAGATTATTGAGAAATATGGTCTAAAGCTCAGAAACCCTGAGAAGCTTGAGACCAGTGACATTCTCTGGAAATTCAATTATGGAATCTGGCTAAAAGAAAGGCTGTAGAAGAGCTTGAGGTTGCTGAAGAGGTTGCACCTTCTGAGGTGGCACCTAAGAAAACAAGAACCAAGAGGAGAGAGATGTTGAGCAAGACTAGTGGAAAGCTCTCTCTCTCTCCACAGAAACTACAGGAATTATGGATAATTTTTTACCCATCGTAGAATATTCGGATGATGATGTGGTTCTCATTCAAATCTTCAAAACATCAAAGAAAACCACTGATGCATTGAAGGCATCGGGTTCATTAGTGGGTGAAGTTTCTAAGATTCCATCCAAGACTTTGGTTGCTGTGAACATTGTTGATACATAAGAAGCATCAACCACAACCATTCAGAGCTCATTAGACTATATTCAAAAGTCTCTGGATGTAGATGATGTAGTGATGGAGGATGCTGACATTGCCTTCACTCTACAAGGACTACAAGATACGTTTATGAACATTTCTATCTCAAACCCATCTGCTGAAATATTATAGTCAGAAACACTGACAACAGACGTTGCTGAATAAAATCCTGTAGAGAAACAGGTTTCCCAGAATGTTGTAGAACGGGAACTTGAGTCTGAAGTGCCAGAATCTTCTAACTAAGAAGAGGATTCACAAGCTCAACAAGGAACACTTCAGATATCAAAGAAGTCTATATCTGACTTGTTTAAACTTAGTTGTTTATTACTTGTAACTCATAAATTCTCTTTGTTACATGCCCAAGAAGAAACACAAGCACCAGAAGAGGCTATAAAGGCTTCTTCAGAAAGAGAAGAAGAGGCTCCAGAAGCCTCAACACGAAAAGAATCTGAGCCTGTCATACATGTATAATCATTTTCTGAAGTTTTTGATTCTTTTCTTACTTGATTGTTATTTGAGTATGCTAACTTGATAATGTATTTATGATAGGCTCCAACTAAGGAAGAAAGAGAAGTGATGGATACATCACCCATTGAAAAGGAATTGCCAGAAACCGTTAAGGCTACTGAAGAACATGTTTCTGAGCCTTCATCATCGAAGGTTTTCCTAAAATATCCTTCAGGGAGCTGACAATTTCATTTTTACATAATCTTTCTTAATCTCACATTAATGTTTTTGCTTCCATAGGCTCAAACCGAAGCAGAAAAGGTACAAGTAGGCGAGGTTGCTACCCCTTTAGTAACAATGGATATTGATGAAGCCCCTCCAGCTTCAACACAAGAAAGAGTTCCAGAGATTGAACAAGTCTCTGAACATGTTATTTTTTAGCCTCCCCAACCGGAGGTAAATGAAAGAGTAGTTGCTGAGGAACAGACTACCTTATCTCACCCTCGCAATGAAGTATCTGAGGCAGCCATTCCTTTGGTAGAACCTTCTGAGCCTACAGTTGAAACTTAGGTAATTCAGAAACTAAATTCATCTCTAAACTCAGATTGCTTTAAAGTCTTTGAAACTAAGAGACTTCTCTCTCTTTCAGGCTCTAAGCATTGTACCTTCTACTTCTACATCATCTTCTGATGTGGTGCACAAGTTCTTAAGAGAGAAGACCACAAAGAAACATCTCCATCTATTCAAGTCATGGCAGAAACTTAGACGTGCTAATCTTACAGATATTGCCATCTTGATAGACAATAAGGAAAGAAGAGAAAGAGCCTTGGCTTTGCAGACTTACATCCATACCACATATTCTGTCAAGAGTTATAGCTTCTCTACGGTGATGCATGAGGAATTCTCTGGAGAAATCGTACAACTGCTTGGAAAAGCATTTCTGGAGGTGGATGAAGAAACTAGAAGGTGGATGGCTTACAAGCCTGCCTTGCCCAAGAGCATGAGTGTCTACCCTTCTGAGCAGGAGGAAATTAGTGGGTAGGTCAAAACTTTGCCAACGGTGATCAATCTAGTATCTGATGAGGAGGAGGAAATTGACGAGAATGATTTTGAAGACCGTCCCCCTGAACATCCAACCAGAATGGATGATAGTGATGATAATGATGATGATGAGGCAGGAGCAGGTGGAAATGCTCAGACTAGAGGAGCATCAAGTGTAGGTTTTATATCTGCATAGAAAGTGTCAACACCATCACCATCTTCAAAGTCACCAACTCACACCTCTGAACAACACAATGAAGAACAAGCAACAAAGATTGTTGAATGGGAAGCTGAGGATAGAGCTTCCAAAATGAAGAAATGCTGGAGAGAGAGACTCAAGACCAATCTAAGCTAAATGACTTGCTTGATGAGAAAGAGGCCAAAATCCAGAAACTAGAGGCACTAAACAAGAAGGAATGGGAACTTCTTGCTGAGCAACTCAAGTTAAAGAATTCAATGAAAACTGATGTGGTTCACATCCAATCACTAGTAGAAGAAAAGCACGATGTTGAGGCTACATTACAACTGGCAAGACCATCATAAAACAAAGGGAAGAAATCCATTGATGCCCTTGAAGCTGAGTTCTCTGATGATTGGTCTGATGAAGATGGCCCTAACTATCTGGATGATGATGATGAGACTGATCATGATGAGCATCCTCTTCACAGAAGGAGGAAGAGAGTTGACGAGGTATCTAAACCTATTGATGCAACTCCTATTGCTGACAGAACACCATCTAGACATTCCACATTCGCCCATGGTGGTTCTTCAAGTTATACCCCCACTCAGAACACATCTAGGGAGCATCGCGGAATGAATAGAAGACAAAGAAGAAATGCAAGGTTTGGGAGAACCAACAATGAAGAACTTCATCCCAGGCCAGAAGATGCATTAATTGAGTACACCAAGACTCATGATAGCTAGTCTGCTTACCAATGCATAAGACAACTCAATGGCTACTAGATTCTGGATCTCCAACATTTACTGCTGGATAGGAATTTCCTGATCCGATCTTTAACCAGATGATGTCATGGAGAGTCAGCAGACCTCATCTGATAAATCCTGCTCATGTGAAGACATGGCTTGATTTTGAAGTAAAAAAACTGAGAAGAGATGCCATGGCTAAGGACATGAAGGAAGAGGTTCCTAGATGATGTTCATAAGGTGCCAAAATTGCTAGGAACAGGATATAGCTCACAAAATAAGCTTGGAGTGCTAGCTCATGAGTCATACTACATGACTAAGGAAGAATATGAAGATGACTTACACTACTTGAGAGTCATCTACAAGCACTTCAAATTGATTGAGACCAAGATTGAGCATGCCTGGTAATGGGGAAGAGTCTATTGGGTTAGACATTTTCACAAGAAGAATCCCGATATGGACTACAACGAAAAGTGCAAGGTTGCCAACGAAACTGAAATGGTTGTTAGAACCTATCTCTTTGACTATGTCATTGACAAAAGAGAGCCCAAGGTTAAGAGATTCAGAGACTAACCCAAGAAGGACTGACTGAAGAGGTTAAGGTTGCTGACAACCTAAGTGTTTTGAAGATTTGAAGACTAAGGACTTAGAATGTTAGTTTGAGCTTAGACTCTCATGTTGTTCTATTTTCCTTATATATTATTTTGTGTATTTTTGTTGATGTATACATTTGATATATTCTTGTAAGTTACCATTCTTCTGTAATTATTAAATCTGATGATCATACTCTCAGATACTTTAATAGAAGAAAACTTGTCAGCAAAGATCACTCCTTGTGATTTGGTTGATGGCTTACTTTCTGCACTAATTTGAACTTAACTTCTATATCATTCTGAAATGATTAAGTGTTGGGAATTTAACTTCTCCAATCTGTAATAAGACTTTAGTGATTGTCATTGTTGTCTGATCAAAAACGGTGAAATTTGTTAGGAAAATCTGTTAGTATTTTGATTACTCAGCACAATGATTTGTCCTAGTTTCATAAAGGTTTTCAGTACTCTAGGTCACTTGACTATTGTAAAGAATAAATACACCAAGTATGATAGTTTTTAGAAACCTTGTAATAGGATGTTAGGTCTCTAATTGTAATTTTTATTTAGCTCGAAGAAGATCAAGAAGGAGGCATTCAAGCAAAGGAGAAGACCTTTTGCACAAAGGTATCTGAAGACAAAGGAGGAAAGTCTACTCAGATTGTTGCTTCCAGAAAGTCATGTGAAGACTTGTGTTTTGCTCACAAAACTAAGTCACAACAAGTTTCTAAGACAATAAGTTTCTGAGAGATGGAACATGTGATGCTTCAGAAAACTACATGCACCCGTTGAGACTACAGGACGAAATAAAGTACACTGCATTTAATGTTAAACATAAATGACACTATCCTTCTGCAGAGCTCTCTGAAAAGAGATATACGCATGGGAGTACTAGTTTCAAGATATGAACGGATTGAATTTGAAATATGTCTAACAGATACTATTCAAACGAATATCAAATTCACCTATAAATATCACAACTTAGAAGCTGAGAAATACACACACGAACTACGATCATATTAACTATCAAGCAAGTATTCTCTCAAGCATTCTTAATAGAATTCTCTAAGCTATTTGTTGCGGCTAACAAGCTCGAGATTAACTAGTAGTTCTAAGTGTCTTGATCCTTCAACAAGTAGTGTAATTTGTCAAAGAGTTGAATTATTGGATAACTATCTAAGAATTATTCTCTTGAACAAATCTCAAAATATTGGGTCAGTCAAGGAGAACCTACCATATACTAGTAATAAGTAGTGTCATTCCTTCAAGCTCTCTGAACATAGCTGAAAAGTTATAAAGAGAAGCTTACATGATAATCAACATATAACCAACACCATCAAGTCGTGGAGTACAAGAAGTACTTGGTTTGGGAAATCAAGGAATAACTCCATGGTTATCTTGAGTACATGAAGTACTTAGCTCTAGTAGCTGGGGAATAACTTAGGGGGAACATTTGGTTGTGAACCATTTGTTATAGAAATCTTAGAATAGGATCAATTGTAAGGAGAACTCAATTATATGTTCTAGTGGATTCTACGTCTCCGAAGACCAAGTGGATTAGTTGGAGGATTACGCCACCTCCATATACCACTATACTTGTTGTGTCATTTACTTATGGAATTAATATTTTAGCAACACAGACACACACACACACACACACTCTTGCAAAACACAAACTCATTTATCTATCACATAAATACTTCTGCTCTCTGATTAAAGTATCATATACCTACAAGTATATGAGAAATCGCCTTTATCGATAAAAGTTTGAAAAGACTATTCAACACCCCCCCCCTCTAGTCTTTTCCTTTGCCGTTATCTGGACCAATGACCTTTAGCATACCTTAATATGTTCATAAAAATGTTGTTGTGTGATTGTATAGAACTTGTCTGAAATCTAGCGCACACACCAACTGAATATTGAATATCAGGTCTGCTTGCAGTAAGGTATAGTAGTGAACCTATCAATTTCCTATACTTATTTTCTTCAACACTCTTGCCAGATTCATTATAAGTTCCCAAGCTCATAGGTATCTTAGCATTCTTTTCAGAAGGCTTTAGATTAAACTTGTTGAGCATATCATTTGCATACTTTGTTTGACTAATGAATATTCCATCAGTAAGTTTCTTGACTTGCAATCCTCGGAAATAGTTCAATTCTCCCATCATGCTCATCTCAAATTTGGTTTCATGAGATTTGCAAAGTCATCACAAAGTTGCTTGTCTTTAGATCCAAATATAATGTCATCAACATAAACTTGAACTAAAAGTTGTTTCTTCATGATTTAAACTAAAAAAAGTTTTATGAACTTCACCTTTCTTAAAACCACCTTCAGAAGGTATTTGGCCAAAGTGTCATACCATGCCTTTGGAGCCTGGAGCCTGTTTCAGTCCATATATAGTTTTCTGTAACTTATAGACCATTCTACTTTCTGATGAAACTTCAAAACTTGGTGGTTGATCAACATAGACTTCCTCTGCTATTTCACCATTTAGAAATGCACTCATGACATCCATTTGATAAATTTTGAAGTCATTATGAGCTGCAAAGGCCAGAAAGAATATTATTGCATCATATCTTGGAATTGATGCATATGACACATCAAAATCTAAACCCTCAGTCTAGGTAAATCCCTTGGATACCAACCTAGCCTTGTCTTTGGTTATTTCACTAGACTCATTCATTTTATTTCTAAAAACCCACTTATTTTCTATCACATATATTCCTTCTTCAAATGAAACTAGTTTCCAGACCTTGTTTCTCTCAAATTGATCTAACTCTTCTTGCATTGCAAAGATCCAATCTTGATACTTTAATGCATCTTCAATAGTTTTAGGTTCAATGCTTGAGATAAAACATCCAAAAAGAGAATCAACATTTTTAGCGATTGCTCTCCTAGTTTTGACACCATGATCAATAGGACCAATCACATCATTTGCAGGATGTTCTCTAATCCATTTCATTATAGGTTTTGAACTAGTAGGGTCATTATCTACGTGATCCGAATGTGAAGCACTATGATTATGACTTGATACTTCTTTAGTATCTGTGATATTTTGTACACTAGAAGTACGGTAAGTATTAGACACTTGTTCAGTGTGAGAGATATTTGGAACATGACATTCCAAAGGGTCATTTCCATAAAGGTCTCAACGATGAATATTCTCAGTTTCCATTTAGGAATTCTCATAGAAATTATTCATCATGTCTAAGAGTCATCTGGTTGTTACAAGGCGCATCATGCTTTTCTTCGTGAGACTCATCCTCTATATTTATGATGAAGTTTTTCCTTTTTGAGGGTTCTTCTTCAGAATCCTTGATCATAAGTTTCTTGAACCTGTTTGCGAGTTCTTCATCAAGGGGTACTTTATTGCTACCTTTATAGAATACTCTGTAGGCTTTTCTATTCATAAAATAACCAAGAAATACAGCTTCATCTGCCTTTGGTTGAAATTTTCTCAAATATTCTTTAGCATTGTTAAGAACAACCTAGCATTAGATTTTTGTTTCAGAAAGACTACCCAGGTAAACCTAGAGAAGTCATCTACAACAACCAGACCATTAACTAGTTACAGATGATTCAAAAAGATCCATGTGTAATAGTTGTAGTGGTCTAACACAGGAATGCCTGGTTTAGGACTTGAAAGATGTTTTAGATTGTTTCCCTAATTGACAAGCAGAGCAGACACCATCCTTTCAAAACGTTATTTTAGCTAATCCAACCACTAATTCTTTCTTGACAAGTTTGTTCAAAGTTTTGAAATTCAAATGACTGATTCTCTTGTGCCATAACCAATATTCTTCAGTGTATATAGCATTAGAATCGCAATAGTTACAAAATACATACGTACGATATGCATTTGTTATTGTGTACAATGCATTGGCGTGGTAACAAGTAATGCTTTGCATTAAATGCAATGGGGCCAAAACTGTCACTCTACCACCAGTAATATCTCACCGTTTAATCTCAATCGTTGAGACAAAGTGAAATATCCATCGATGGCTCTACCAATGCTTCTCCAACAATGATTTCAATCAACAAATTTTACAGTTCCCTCATTATGGATTTTTTGCTTGGTGTAATCACAAGTCACTCTTATTCTGGGAGAAGATAAAACCTTTGGACTTATCTGTCTGAGATCAAGTCTTGTTTTATGTGTGTTATCATATAAATGGTAAAAACACATAAACCTAGACACGATTTGACTTCAGAGAATTGTACTTGTGTACTATGTTCTTCCCCCTCAAGAAAGTGTTATTACACCTTTCTGAGTTCCTGTCTCAGAGACCAAAAATACACTTCCATAGTATCTGAATTCCAGTTTCATAATCTTGGAGTTATTTGTACCATAATACCATAGAGTTTCTTGGATACCCGTTCTAGAAACTTAGCAACTCTCTGTAACTTTATTCTCATAAACCTTAGCTTCTTTTCGGTTCTTGGGTAGCTCAATCAATCCATAATTATGCCTCAAATTCAAGAATCTACTTTTTTGCAATGGTTTAGTGAATATATCTGCAAGTTGGTCTTCTGTGCTAACCTTGAGTATCTCTATATTGCCCTTCTCAATATGATCTCTGATGAAGTAGTGTCTAACATCAATGTGCTTGGTCCTAGCATGAAACTTGGGATTATGAGTAATCGCAATAGCACTTGTGTTGTCACAGAAAATGAGAATTTTCTCTTCATTGAGTCCATAGTATCTGAGTTGTTCTTGTATCCACATAATTTGTGATGCACAACATCCATCGGCAATATATTCAGCCTCTGTGATAGAAGTAGCAATTGAGTTTTGCTTCTTGCTAAACCATGAGATAAGTCTAGTTCCTAGAAACTGATAAGTTCTTGGGTACTTCTCCTATCAAGCATTGATCCAGCATAGTCAGCATCCTGAGATATCATAACCCAACTTCTACAGTACCTTTCACATACCTTAATATTTTCATAGCAATGTTGTAGTGTGATTGCATAGGATTTGTCTGAAATCTAGCACACACACCAACTGCATATTGAATATCAGGTCTGCTTGCAGTAAGGTAGAGGAGTGAACCTATAAATTTTCTATGCTCTTCAACACTCTTGTCTGATTCAGTATAAGTCATTGTGGTTCCTATGCTCATAAGTATCTTTGCATTCTTTTCAGAAGGCTTCAGATTAAACTTGTTGAGCATATCTTTTGCATAGTTTGTTTGACTAATGAATATTTCATCATCAAGTTGGTTGACTTGCAACCCTAGGAAATAGTTCAATTCTCCCATGATGCTCATCTCAAATTTGCTCTTCATGAGATCAGCAAAGTCATCACAACGTTGCTTGTCTTTAGATCCAAATATGATGTCATCAACATATACTTGAATTTATAGTAGTTTTCCTTCATGGTTTAAGAAAAATAAAGTTTTATCAACTTCACCTTTCTTAAAACCACATTCCAGACGGTATTTGGCCAAAGTGTCATACCATGCTCTTGGAGCCTGTTTCAGTCCATACAGAACTTTCTGTAACTTATAGACCATTCTACTTTCTTAGGAAACCTCAAAGCCTGGTGGTTGATCAACATAGACACCCTCAGAAGGTTCACCGTTCAAAAATGCACTCTTGACATCTATTTGCTGAACTTTGAAGTTATTATGAGCTGCAAAGACTAGAAATAGTCTGATTGCCTCTAATCTTGTAACTCTTGACATCAAAATCTAAACCTTCAGTCTAGGTAAATCCCTTGGCAACCAACCTTGCTTTGTTTCTGTTTATTTCACCAGACTCATTCATCTTGTTTCTGAAAACCCACTTAGTTTCCAGACCTTATTTCTTTCAAATTGATCCAACTCTTCTTGCATTGCAGAGATCCAGTGTTGATCCTTTAATGCATCTTCAATAGTCTTAGGTTCAGCGTTTGAGATAAAACAGCCAAAGAGAGAATCAACATTTTCAGCTATTGCTCTCCTAGTTCTAACACCTTGATCAATTGGACCAATCACTTCCTTTGCAGGATGATCTCTAATCCACTTCCTAATTGTCTTGAACTAGTAGGCTCATTATCTACATGATCTGAATGTGAATCACAACAATTATGACTTGATACTTCTTCAGTGTCAGTGATATTTTGTACGCACAAAGTGCGGTAAATATCAGACACTTGTTCAGTGTGAGAGATTTCTGAAATACAACTTTCAAAAAGGTTATTCCCGGAAAGGTCTCTACGATGAATATTCTCAGTTTCTATTTCTGGAATCCTCATAGGAAATTCTTCATCATGTCTAAGAGCCATCTGGTTGTTACTAGGCATATCATGCATTTATTCGTAAGCATTATCCTCAATATTAATGACAGAGTTTCTCCTCTCTAAGGGTTCTTCTTTTGAATCTTTAATCAAGAGTTCTTTGAATCTTTCTGGGAGTTCTTCATCAAGGGGTATTTTCTTGTTTCCTTCATAGAATACTACATGGACTGATTCTTAAATCTTCTTTTTTCTCTTGTTGTATACTCTGTAGGCTTTGTTATTCATAGAATAACCATGAAATACACCTTCATCTGCCTTTGCTTGAAATGTTCTCAGGTATTCTTTCCCATTGTTAAGAACAAAACATCTACAACCAAACATCCTCAAATGTTTGATATTAGGGGGTCTACCAAC
>JAYMSP010006747.1:0-11112 GCA_036897095.1 Plantago elongata
AAATTCGAATTTCAAAAGTCGGGGGGAAATTCAAAATTCAAAATTCCGGGGGGAAATTCAAAATGAAAAATTTTAAAAACGTAGTCGTTGGTGATTTTTTTCATATTTTTTATTTCATATTTTTGGAGATATTATCGTTCGAAAACGGATCAAAATCGAAAACCAGAAAAAGAAACAAAAGAAGGGGGGGGGGGGCAGCACGATGTGGCAGCAGCTCATTGGCTACTACCAGGCGATGGTAAGGGACGCCGCGCTCATCCACGACGTCGTGCCACGGTGCCCCCATTGGGGGCGGTTTAATGGAAAAATAGCTTGGGGCCTTGTGGAAAGAAAACAAGCATTCTTGTGGGTGGTCCATCCTAATTCAGTGAGTGGACCAAATGCTTACCTGAGGGTCTAGTGAAGAAACTTGAAGAAAAGGGCTGCATTTTGAAATGGGCACCACAGAAGAAGATCTTGGATCATTCTGTGATACGAACCGATATTGTCAAGAGACGTAGACGCCTTTCTACGTGGAATTAAAGAAGGCATCATCCTCCTAATTAATGTTTAAGTAGTTATTTATGTTATGTGGACATTTATTTATGGCTTAGATGATAGTTAAGTATATTTGATTAGGAAGAATTATTGTTAGAATAAGTCTTACTAGCTAATTAGAGTATCTGGTTAGGGGATTATTAATGGGTCAAGCCCATAGTAGTTGTAGAGGTTATAAATACCTCAACCCCCTCTCAGCTTATATTGATGTGAATATGAGTTTATGAGTAGAACAGGGTGTTCTTCGTCAGATGCCTCGAGGAGGTATATTGTTTAGTAAGTGTACTCCGGGATAAATCCTGGAGAGTAGGCGTCTCATTGATAGGTGGCTATGTATTCTTGTGTCTCTTTAGTTGCGGGAAATCTCATGGATATGTGGCTATGTATTCTTGTGTGCTATTCGATCTACTCCGTCTAGAGATATAGGGTTGCTTGTGCTCTTTAGTAATGTGATCGTGTAGATCTGGAGTTTATTTAGTAGAATACTTTTTTGGTGTTCTAAGTCTTATTGTAATACCCAACATCCCACATCGATTGTGAGTGGAAGGGATGAAGGCTATATATGTAGACCACCAATCTCCTATGGTATGAGGTCTTTTGGGGAAACTCAAAAACAAATCCGTGGGGGCGCATGTCCAAAGCGGACAATATCATATCGAGTTCTGGGACATTCATGCGTAACCTTATAGGCCTAACGGGCCGGGTCGTTACAAATGATATCTGACCAAGTCTGTCCGGAATTGCGGTAAATAAGTGCCATGTGGGACAAAGTGCTACACTGTATGGGCAGTGTACGGATGGTTGGTCCCAGGACAATCCTCAAGAAAGCTCGACGAGGACGTCAACAATTTAAGGGGGGTAGATTGTAATACTCAACATCCCACATCGCTTGTGAGTGGAAGGGATGAAGTGTATATATGTAGACCAACACTCTCCTATGGTACGAGGCATTTTAGGGAAACCAAAATTCGTGCGGGCTCCGGCCCAAAGTGGACAATATCTTACCGAGTGGTGGGACAGTCATACGTAACCTTGTCGGCCCAACGAGCTAGGTCATTACACTTATACCGTGCATAAGGGTATTTTTGGGTTGATTGGCTGATTTGTAGCCAGATCTATTCGGGTACCTAACATTTGGTATCTAGAGCCTGGTCCATCAGCATGGGCTTGGGTTAAGCGAAAAATATTTTGGAAAGAGAAAGGGTTTAAATACCCAAGAAAAAGTTTGACCTAGCCACCGTTATCAATATACACTATATACAACTTTGGAGGCGTGGAATTGTGAAGAAGATGTTTTCCGCTGCGCAAGAGAAAGGAAGGCGAGCGTGTGTCACACAGAGCAAGGAGGACGGCCGCTCGAGCAAGGCTCCATGGGGAGTTCGGATCCGCATAAGATCCGTTGGAATTCTGAAAAATCGAGCATGGATTGGAGTGTGAGTCCGATTGAATTCATGAAACAAGGATTCACACGATCCGGAAAAGAAGGAAGCCGCACTTCCAACCGAGAGAATGACCAAGAACGCAGCAGCCAACCAGCGTGCAAAGACGGTGCCAACTGGGTGTGCGATCTGGCGCGCTGCCAGATCCGTGGAGCTGGTTCGACCAGTCTGGTCCAACCCGTGAGGACAGACCGGACCAGATGGTCTGCGTAGTCCAACCGGACAGATGTGAAGGCGGGTATGGTGGGTGATGACGGCAAGGGAAAGGGGAAGGCACCCGAGAGTTCTGTGCTTGAATATTCAATCTTCGTGAAAAGAAAAAAAAGAAGGAGGTGCATCGGTCTAAGCTGCTACATGAGAAAGGTAAGTTTAGATTCTAGTAGGGATTCAGATACAACTTTCTTATGTGACCACTGCCAGGTTGAAGTTGGAAAACCATCTGATCTTGAGGATAGATGTGATGGAGTGATTCGGAAAGAATATCCTGTATGGAATGTTTATTCAGGAGAAGAATCAGAAGGCGAAGTGGATCTTGAATGGGACATAGAGACCGGCCAACTAAGGTTTAAGGAGAAGAAGAAGGAAGTGATACCACGACAAGAGATAACGTCTGGTGAAAGCGAGCTATCCACAGATGATGTCTCAGCTTACACGATAGTGACCCAAGGAAAGATGGGAAAGGTAATGTCCAGGAACTTTGATGACTTTGTGGTATATGATACCAGGAAGAATAGACGAAGTAGAACTGGGACGTGGCATAAACCTCAAGATCGAATCCAGTTATTGGACAACCAAGGAAAACCAAAGGCTTTACACCTATTTGGGCGAGTTGGTGAAGACTGCACTTCGGTGCATATCTTACTGGATAGTGGGGCATCAAAGAACTTCATCACTGGTACATATCTGAAGCGTTATGGAAATCCTGGACGCACAACTTCAACCGAGCTAATCGTCAGAGCGGCTGACGGTGACATTATGAGGAGTTCATGGAAATTCGATAAGGTAAGGATTCTTATCCATGACCGAGAATCACTACTAGAAAAATAGCCTAATTAGACGCTTTGTTATTATGGCACTAATCAATAGGCGTCATTACATGTATCTGTGGCAACTCTGTTTATAAAGGGTCACCATAATACATGTTTGGTAACCCAAAGAAAAAGCCCACGCATCTTTTTCAAGTTATAAAAAGTTAAAATATAAAAACTCTTCACCCCCCACTAACCTCTCACAAACCAATTCCTCTTTTTTTTAATGCATGATAAGGTTGCTCCTCAATAGTACCTTAAGATAGTCCTTATTTCGATCAGGTCAATAATATTGAACTGACGCCTCCCTCTACGATAGGTCTATCTTCACAATTCCCACGGAAAAGCCAAGGAACGCTTATGGACAATAAATGGAGCTATTTGTTCTAACTTTGTTGATTGTGCTATCTCCAAGCTCGTGAAGATGGACTTCAATATTTCACAATAGGAAATTATTATGATCAGTCTTTCCATGGCTAAATTGATTAAAACAATACACTACTTCTAGAATAGCCACTTTTATTTGATAAAAATGCAATCTCAACAAGATAATGAAATAAAATTTAAATGTCAAACTAAATAATTGATTCACCTACTTCAATGGAGTAAGAATTGTTTACAGGAACCAGAAGGAATACACAAGACAAGTATATATCTAATTTCAAACGGCAAAAATAACATATAAGCAGTAAATTATTAACAAAGTGATGAGTAAATTCACTATTAGATCAAACTAAAAATCAGGTTCATAGAATTAGGGGTTAACAAATTTTCAAGTTTCAATTCATATTGTAAACAACAAATTCTAGCTTACTCAATTTGAAATTGAAACATACAGAATACAGTAAATTGAACTACGCAAATCAATTTTCCCACGTGATCGAATAAAGTAGGAGAAGTTGAGATAAAGTAGGTATTTTTTTAATAAAGTATGATAAATGGTGACCAAAGTAGAAGATATATTGTATGAAAGAGGAGATATATTTTTAGATAGGGGATGTAAATATGAAGTTAAGACAGATCAAAATGGAATACGATAACATGAAGTTGAGACAGAAGGACTATAATATAAGTGTCATTGCTCTTTCTAGATTTAGTTTTTTCTTGAAAAGTATGTGAACGTTAAATCTTCATTGTTTTGTTCATGGAATTCATTAAAATATAGTTATAGTGATTTCTATTTTGCAGTCAACAAAAGTTGATCCATGTATCTGCTTTGCTGACAGTGGTGATTTTGTTGTTGAAAAATTGAAGAAGTTGAAACAAAACCTGGGTAAACTATTTTCAATGTTTTATGTGCTTTCAAGATTAAGCATATATGATTTTGAGTCTATTTTCTTTTGTTATTTTGGTAGGCTAGGAAATGACAAGCCTGTCTACATATAACTTAATTACTCTTTATAATTTGATGGTCCAGAAGCTTTTTAATTCATGTTGATGTTGTTTATTTTTAGTTATTAATGTATGGAGTATGTTCTTCACAGAACAAAATTTGTCTTTCTACTTTTTTACTTCCCTATGGGAAATCCTTTTCTTTCTGATCATGTTTTGAACTAACTATACTTTTAACTTTCATTTAGGTTGTGGTTGAAGAAACGCGACAAGGAAGATATCGAGTTGTTTGATAATGATAGTATTAGGTAGATATATTGATGTATTACCATATCTTTTTTGCTTGTTAGATGGAATTCGTCGGGAAGGACCTTTTAGATTCATTAGTTATTTGTATAATTGTTCAGTTTTCTTGTAACTTATATACAAGGCGTTTTGTACTTATTTTTAGTGTGGAAATTACTTTCTTTAATAAAATTAATAAGTTTTAAATATTTAGGTGAATATGGAAAAAATCGTTCGAAAACCATTATTGTGGCCACGCATTGTAGTGATAAAACAAATTATAATGACGTAGTTACGCGTTACCAAAAAGGCCTAATGTGACACTTGTGAATATAGTTGACTTATTTCCACAAAGCTTTTTTGGCGTCAAAGTGTTACTAAAGATGGTTATTGCAACCAATTATTACAATACATTTATATAATCACAAGTTATGGTGTCACCACACAAATTTATAATGACGCCTAACCTATTGAAACTCCAAACCACATGATTCTTTTTAAAAGCTTCATTATAGATCCTTTTTGTGACCATTTTAGGCGTCACCGAATTCATATTTTCTAGTGGTGAATTTTACATTACGTTGTTTGAGTTGCGTTGGTTTGAGGCTTGGGAACATATCATTCTAAGAATACCTTGGTTGGCAAGTCATAGTCCAATAGTCATGGATGCAAGGTCAAAGTGCATTTAAGTGGAGAATGTGGTACAAGTTTTGTCGTGCCTTGATTTTGAAGAGGATCTCCTTCGTGAGGAAACTAGCAACCGAGGATTGCAAGTGCGATCATGGTTGCATAGTTACTAACCATGCAATAGCGAGGCAATATCTGCTGAAACTAGGTGAACCTCTTACTTTCATGGGCACCTTAGAGAACAAGGTATCATGGTTGACTCTGGTGCTAGCCTCAACTTCATATCAACCGCGTTGGTGGAGAATTTGGGTTGGCCAAGGGTGAGAGGGCAATTGGGGACTAATGTGTTGACCGCTACCGAGGAAGTTGTACGATGTGATCAGTACTACATGAATGTACCCATTGTCATCCAGCACATGAGGTTCACAATTGATGCTTATGCAATGGAGGGCGAGAACATTATGTTTGAAATGCCATGGCTACAATCTATAGGGCCAGTGTTGATGCATTTCTAAGAGCGTTCAATGATACTAATGGTTGGGAACCAAGTTGTTTCTTAAAGTTCTTGAATTTTTTGAAGACAAGTCGTTGAACCACCAGTTGGCCGTACTGCAAAATGGGTACTTTAGGCGCTGCCAACTAGCTTTTGGGGCCACTATTGAGATTGCGACTGAAGGAGCTAGGACTATCGCAAGAGCATCCAGGAGTCAAGTTTCACAGGGGGAAGTACCTGGAAGGAACCTTGGGGACAAGGTTCATCCGCAAGTGGAGGAGATGTTACAAACCGATATTGTCAAGAGACGTAGACGCGATTCTACGTGGAATTAAAGAAGGCATCATCCTCCTAGTTAATGTTTAAGTAGTTATTTATGTCATGTGGACATTTATTTATGGATTAGATTAGGTCTTGATAGTTAAGTATGTTTGGTTAGGAAGAATTATTGTTAGAGTAAGTCTTACTAGCTAAGTAGAGTATCTGATTAGGGATTCTTAATGGTCAAGCCCATAGTAGTTGTAGAGGTTATAAATACCTCACCCCTTCTCAGTTTATATGGATGTGAAGATGAGTTTATGAGTAGAATAGAGTGTTCTTCGGCAGATGCCTCGATGAGGTATACTGTTTAGTACTTAAGTGTATTCCAGGATAAATCCTAGAGAGTAGGTGTCTCTTTGATTGCGGGAAGTCTCATGGATAAATGGCTATATACTTTTGTGTGCTAGTCGATCTACTCTGTCTTGGGATATAGGATTGCTTGTGCTCTTTAGCACTATGATAGTGTAGATCTTGAGTATATTTAGTAGAATACCTCTTTAGTGTCGGGTACCTAACATCCTGCAGTTGTAGCTTATTTCACTCACTGGTTGGAATTCAACGTTAGAAGGTGTCAGTGGAGGCGTTCCTATGCTATGTCCACCTTGTCTTGTGGATTAACTTACAAATGCGAGGTACATAATCCAAGTATGAAGGTTGGTTTTGAATTGGAGAATTCTCGGGACAGAGCAGTTGTGACTTGTGAAGGATGCAACACAGAGAGCATTGGTGGATGAAGAAAGTAAAGAAATTAGACTGGGATCTCAGGATCTGAAACTAAAGCTTGGAGTATCAATGAAGAAGGATGGTTTCTCGTACCTCAGTTGAAATTTTGACTCAGTTTATCTTTTCATTGTAAATATCTAACCTGTGATTTCGGAATAAGATAAACAAACAGAACTTCTTATGAACTGCATTGTCAGTTCAGATTACAAGGCTACTTCGCAATAAGGACAGTTCTAACAAAAAAATCCAGACATCGAACATTGTTAAGCTGTAAGAACATAACATTATCAAGAAAGTAGTAATGTCCTTGCCTAAATATATAGTAATGACTAATGACAACTTCGCTGTTATCTGTGATAGTCTCAAGTTACATTTAGACAAACAAAAATGGTAAGTAGGCCCATAAGATTGGAAATTTACAAATGAAAATGCTATAAATATAGATAAATTCATAGCATTGACTAGTTCAATGACACATTTGGTTTTGAATGTAACACTTTGTAATCTAGCCAAAAGTTATACAAAAGAGAACAACTGCTGGATTCTGGACGGCAGTCCGTTCTTTATAATCTATACAATTCAAGTCATGTGGTTCTAGCTACAAGAGAGAAAATGAAGATCCAAGACCACGTCGTGTGGTTCTAGTCCCGTTTCCTCTGCAAGGCCACATTACGCCGATGCTTCAGCTTGGTACAATTCTTCATGCACAAGGCTTCTCCATAACCGTTCTGCATCCTGAGTTCAACTCACCAAACTCCTCAAATCACCCTGAATTCACATTCTTACCTTTGTCAGATGACTTGTCAGGGAAAGAAGCTGCTTTCTATTCTGATCCGTTTCAATTCGTATCAGATATGAACGCTAACTGCAGAGTTCCCATCCAGGAACGTTTAGCTCATCTCATGGAGCCGCAGAAACTGCATGGTAGAGTTGCCTGTGTCATCCATGATTCACTCATGAATGTTGCTGAACTGGTGGCTAGCAATTTTAATATACGGAGTATCATCTTGCGCACTTCCAGTGCTGCTAATTTACTGTCTTATGGTGCCATTCTTCAGCTTCATCAACAAAACCAAATCCCTTTGCCTGGTAAGCTTAACTGATCCTTTTTTGTTGAGGTAAATGTATTTTGGTTCATTCGTCATCGATTCTTACACATTTTTATTTGTGTAAAGAGCACTATGAGATAACATGGTAACTGATTGAATATTGTATTCACAGTGTCTCAAATGGAGAATAATGTTCCTTTACTGGAATCCCTCCGGTTTAAGGACTTGCCATTTCCTGTTTCGTCTGAGATACCACAGGCGATACTCGAATTTTTACAATCTTTCGACAACATAACCTGCGTAGGACCTGATAAGAGAGCTGTGATTCTGAACTCAGTCGGAAGCCTCGAGGAATTAGAAGCACTGAAGCTTCAACAACGATACAACGTGCCGTTTTTCTCAATAGGCCCGTTCTGCAAAATGGCACAATCTCATAACACAACCAGCCTACTGAAAGAAGACGTTAGTTGCATGAAATGGCTCGATGAACAGGCTCCTAACTCGGTCATCTACGTGAGCTTAGGCAGCTTGGCAACCATAGACAAAGAAGAGGTAATCGAAACAGCCTGGGGACTTGTTGAGAGCAAACAACCGTTCTTGTGGGTGATCCGGTCTAACTTGATCAACGGTTCACTACGGAACGAGTCCTTCCCTGATGATTTGGCAGGAATGATAGAAGAAAGAGGTTGCATTGAGCAATGGTCCCCGCAAACAGAGATTTTGGCACATCCTGCTGTTGGTGCATTTTTGAGTCATTGTGGATGGAATTCGACGCTGGAAAGCATTAGTGAAGGGGTTCCTATGCTATGCCGACCTTGGATGGCGGATCAATTGGTGAATGCAAGATACATAGGCCATGTGTGGGGGGGTGGGTATCGAACTGGAGAATGCCCGAGACAAGGCAGTTGTGAAGAAGAGTATACAAAGACTGATGGTGGATGAAGAGGGTAAGGAGATTAGAGAGAGGTGTATTGATCTGAAGAGGAAGCTAGAGGTTTCTGTGCATAAGGGTGGTTCTTCTTATGAGTCAATGGAAACTTTAACAAAATTTATCTTGTCACTGTAATTGTAAGATCCATGATTTCCAGGTTCATGGCCTAATCTATGATTTATATTGTTTATTAAACTACACGGATAAAATTTGTTCTTAACGTTTTTGCGAAGATGCAACCAAGAACTTGGATAGCCAGATTACATCAGGAACTGCATAAATGGACAGTAAGAAGCATCTGAGAAAAGTGAGAGCTATTGACACAATAAAATGATCATGGCAAATCGGCAACAAGAGGACGATGAACACATGTTCGGTTCAAATTCTTCCTACGTCGAAAAATAATGAAATTTGAAAGTAGAGCAGTTGCTCACAAGTTTGTGCTATTTACTATGCTTATCAGTCTGTTCATGTAACTCTTCTTCTGCTACTCCGACCCTCTCTCATTATAGTGCTTTGATTCGGTCTAAAACAAGCTCAGTTTGACAGTTTTTGTCATAATAAAGATTCGGTCTAAAACAACCTGTTTGACAGTTTCTGCCATTATAAAGGCCTAAATACCTAGCTCCAGTGTAGCACTTGCTGATTAATCTTTTCCACACCTGGTAGCAATGGCCTGAACATTAGCTCCTTTTCCAGACTTGGCAACTGGTAGTAATGCCCCAAACATTGTTGTGAAGCCTGCTTCGCCAGACTAGACTGAATGATTTTTGCTGGAATTCTATTAACAAAAAAAGTTAATTCATATGAAAGCAGAGTCTAAAATGAAATAGTAACAACTCATTTAAAGAAAACAGAAAAAAGTTATGTGAGGAATGAATCTACCTCCTATTCCACAAGAGGTGAGAAACTTGGTGTTGCTATTAGCCTTCTTCATTCATGAGGATTCAAGAAACAGCAAAAAAAGTTGAATACTATATGTCTATAGTGATTGAATAAAAATGAAATCTGGTTGTGGAGTGAATGATAGAGAGGCAGGGTTAAATATGGAGACATGCAGTAACATGTTGATTCACAATTACTTTACTGGAGTATTTAAAAGATGAGATTGTTAGTATATCTCAATCTCAAACTGGTCCAAACTTGAAACTAACACATTGTCATAGGAAGGACAACAGTTGAAAATTGATGTACTATTGAATGGACTATATCTGTTAGCTTTAGCCTTTAGACTATCTATTTCATATCACATGGAACTTTGTGCATGAGAAGTACTGTTAGACTAGTACTCAAGGTTAATTTTATCATGGAGTAAAAATGAACCAAGTTCAAAGATCTTAGTTAGACCACTCCCAATAGGGAGTGTCATGGCTACCGGCCGGCCATTTGCATATGTCCTTGTTTTTATTTTTTAAATTTTTTTTAAATCAGAATAAATTAAATAAAACATATATCTCCAATGGCTATATTTTTTCGAACTCTATAAATACAACCATAATTAATTTCATTTATTCACACTTCATTTTTCTCCCTTCTCTCATCTACTTCTTAAACTCAAAACGCTAAAATGTCTACTCCCAACTCCCAACAATCGAACACAACTCAAAACTCTCCAAACACTCCGCAATCTTACACTCCACCGAATTACCAAGATCATCCGACATACCAATTCTTGATGATGAATGGTATGTCGGATCGAATACCAACCTTTTTAAACCAATTCTACCCACAACTCCAAGAAACACCAATCTACAATACTACCGGAGCCTACAATCCATTTTCTCCCGACAGTTCTATGTTCGTTGGTATGTCTGAACCCATTCATGAATTCGTTCCAGAGACTCAACCTTCACCACCACCACCATCGGTGGCAAACAAAGGAAAGGGCAAGAAGAAAGCAAATAAGCAAGCGGGCATGTCCGATGCGGCCGAGGATCCAAATGCAAAGCCGAAGCATGTAACATTCTCTGAAGATGAGGATAAATCTCTCATTAATGTCTTTATGAGTTTGAGCGAGGATCCGATCAAATCCACTAACCAGTCGTATACCCACATGTTCACTGATGCCAAGAAGATTTGGGATCAAAACCTTCGAGATGGTAATCTACTAACCGGCCTCGGCATCCGAACTGCAAATTCACTACGTGGGAGATGGTCTCGAATGAAGGAAGAGGTCAACCACTTTGTCTCGGCATGTGACGATGCTTCTCGTGAAATTGGTGGTAAAAGTGGTCAGAATGAGGATGACATTGTTAATATGGCAAAAAAATTATACAAACAGAGGCACAAGAACAAGTTCAATCTTGAACATTGTTGGCACGAGATGAGGGAGTATCCACAATGGCAA
>JAYMSP010006748.1:0-11112 GCA_036897095.1 Plantago elongata
AAATAACGATAATTAGCTAATTAACTACGATTAACGAGCGGTAATTAATAATAAAATAATAATAAATGAAACTAACCAGATGCTCGTCGAGCGACGGGCAGAGTAATGTCGTAATTGCAATGAACTAGGCACGAGCCACGCAAGCACGCAATGCAACGCAACGAACACAATATTTAAACTAACGACTCGATAATTCGATTTATCGAATTCGAGCGTTTTACCGGATTTTGAGCGAATTAATGACTCTTCCGGGTTGGGTTGTTCGACAGTTTGTCGAAAAGGGGTAGTTTGTCGAAAAGGGGTGGTTCGGGATTTGCTCGCTGGAGACGGGTGGCAATTTAGCCGGAATTCGATCGAAAACCGAAAACCGAGCTAGAAGAGAGGGGGGAACTGCAGAATTTGAGAGAGGAAGAGAGAATAGAGGTGATAAGCAAGAAATGGGACTGAAGCTGGGCCTTTATAGGCCAAATTGGCGGAGGACGGTGGCAAATCGTTGGTGGTAGAGCAAGCCATGTCCATGGCTTCTCAGCCCTCCGATCCACGCGCCTTTCTGTAGTTTCCCTCGAGGCGTAACCGAATCCATTTGATTCACGCGGCTACAGGCGGCATGTGGAGCTCGAACAATGGCGTGTGAAGGAATTGGACCGAATAGCAGCGAGCGTGTGGTGGAGTGGAGAAGACGGACGGTGAGCACGTGGTGGCACGAGCCGGTGAAGCTACCAAGCTGCGCTCCACGCGAGCAAATCGGAATTGATCGATCGACTGAGTCAACAATGGCGGCCTGCAATTTCCTAATTCGGATTTGTCTGTGAGGAAGAAGAAGATGAGGTGGGAAAAGATTGTTTCGTCCCTGGGCTGAAGAAGAAGGAGTTTTATCATTAATGGCAATATGGTCTTTTTGCTATTATATTTATCTAACTCGTTTTGGCTACTAAACGACTCGTAATTAAATTTTGAAAAAATCCCAAACCAATTCCTGGACCTTCGTGGAGTCGTTTCTGAGCCGTCGGTAAAATAAAATAATTAATTTATTTAATATTATTTTATTCGGTATTTCTAAGTTTCGATTTTTAACGTCGAATCCACTCGACATTGAAATACAAAATTTACTCTAAATCATCTACGAAATTTTTTGACTCGTATGAAATAGGAAAATTAATATTTTATTCAGTTAAAAGTCGAAAGAAAATTCTTCGACCTTACAGTCCCAGCCTTGATTTGTAGCCTGTACCCTCCATCTGTTAATCTCTATTCTCTAAAACCAATCTGCAGAGCCATCTGCTAAACCAACTTGCATGCCAATGTAAATCTGGTGGAGCCAACAAAAGTGCAGCAAGTGTGTAAGCCAGTGTATATCCCTGTTCCTTGGAGTACACACTCATGACAAATCTAATACTAACTATATATGTTGTATCTTATCTGATGAGCAAACTACATAACCAATGGACAGATGATCTAGTATAAACCAACCTCCAAATACTACAAATGTCACTCCATAATTTTGAATTCATAACAATAAAACTGCACCTCACATATGTCAAGCCTACAGGATCCTTTTTGTGACCCCTCAAGACAACCTGCAGAACTATGTACTCCATAGAAGTGCAGACCTGAACATCATAAATCCATTTAGCTACCCTCCACCTATCTGCAGACATGAAAATAGAATATTTGGAACCTGAACATGGTCAAATACAGCAAGCCATTTGGTATCACAGACTTGAGGCTTGAAACTTGAATTAGACTTTCCCCACATAAGAATTGTGTGTGCAATGCAGACAAGTGGAGTGTGGCTACTGAAATAAACATAATATACTGCATGTAAGATAAATCAGGGTATGAGAAGGAAAGTGACTGGGGAGGGAGAGATACTCCCCTTGGTGAAGGACAGAAGACTGTAGATAAGAAACACCACTCAAAGTCCAAGATAACCTCCCTCCATCCTAGAAAACTTAATGAATGCATGACAAACAATAGTAAGAGACTATAGTCTTTCCAAGCTATAGTCCACTTACATACATAAAAGATGCATACCCCCTTACCCTAAACAAATCCACCCAGGACACAAGACTGTGCCAACACCATCTGTGAGTGTAGCAATTGAATCTGCAGAAGATATATTTTTGGGTCTCTTTATCTCTGTTTTTGACCTCTTCTGAACTGTATCTTCCTTTTTTCCAGTTCTCTGCATCATGTTTTTGTTTTTTAAACTGTAATTTTTTTTTTTTTGCAGTCTTCTTTCCATTTCTCTTGTCTACTAAACCTCCACAACACTAGAAAAACCAAACTGATGTGTACTGAGTATGAAAAATGAACACAGTTACACCCACATGGCAAACAAAACATTATGATGTTCATACCTTTATATCCAACTTTCCTAATCATCATGACAGTCAGCAAGCATAGTAAATGAAGGAAAATACCATGGACAGAATGAAGTGTATCTGGAGCCATAATACAGTTTATAAGTTTGAGAAAACATTGAGAACTACAAATACTCTGCATATCCTTGTCTGTAGTGAGTAAAAGTGACCTGATATCAAGTGTGTGCCACAAGATGATTGTGTAAAGTCCTATCGAATTGGAGTTGGAGGAGGAAAAACCGGAGAAAAAGACATCAGTGACTAGTGCAAGATGGGGAAGAGATACCCCTCTAAATTCAATGGAATGCATATCTTGACTGTAAAACCAAAGAAGAGCCCTTTACATGAAGATTGATGTAAAACAAAATAGGCTAGAGTGGTAATGTCTCTTCAATCATTACCATCTCTTGTTGAGTGAAAATGCAAAACCCCCCCCACCAAGAAACAGCAAACTGAAGATTTACAAAATGGAAGAACCACCTCCCAGCCTTGTGTATTATTGTTTTTCTGCACAACATCCCATCTAACCTATTTTTTACCCCTGTTCAATGGGTGATTTTTTTGATGCTGGGAGGAAACTATTGGGCATATTATGTTTTTGTGCCATTTGCCTTTTTTACCTAGGAATTTGGCTTTTAATATTACCAGGGGATTTCTACAAAATAAATCAAAGGCAAACAAACTAAAATAGATCAATAGGATAAGTTTTGCCACATCTATTATACACACAGGGTAAACAAAAACAAAATGAACAAGAGATTATACCAGCTATTGAGAAGTTTAAGGTGGAGCCATACACCTGTCAAATCTCCTCCACTATCATCAGACTGCATCCACCACTGCAGGTTGTTCCTCAAAGAGGTCCAGTTAACCATTTGTCCTTCTCAAATAAGCCATCCCATTTTTGTCACCATATGACAGTTGCCTAACTCTGATGGGCAACTTAGCAGGCTCAAACAACAATGTTCTTTTCTTTTTTAATGCATCCTTAGCCATATAGTCAGCTACATAATTAGCTTCTCTATACAAATGCTGAAATCTCACATCTTTTTTCAAACACAATTGATTAATCTTGGCTAGTATAGTGCTCAGCTTCCAGTTCCATTTTTTACTTGGTTTGAGGAGGAGCTGCAGGGCAACTTGAAACTCAGCTTCAACTATGATTTTTCCATAACTCCTCTCTTTACAAAGGTTAGAGCGTTGCCAAATTCCCAAAGGTTCTGCCAAAATGATGGAGGTTTGCCCAAGAAAAGATTGAAACCCTATGATAATGAACCCGAATTCATCTCTTATAACACCACCAGAGGTACCTCTTTTTGTTGTGCTGTTATATGAGCCATCTGAATTGATTTTCACCCATGAAGGGGGAGGTTTATGCCAGTAAAAGATTTTAATCATGGGTCTAGGTGTCAAGGGGAAGAAGATAGACCATTTCTCAGCTATACTGAGGTCACCTTCCCAAAAATATGCAGAGAATGGCTTTGCCCTATGTGACAGGTGGATAAGGTTCATTATCTTGAAAATGATTGGATAGGCCTTGATCTTTGATGCCTCATGCTTAGCTTCGTTTTTCCACAGGAACCAAGCTATTAAAATGGGAATCATTGTTCTAATATGGCTCTTTTTGACACAATTAGATGAAAACAACCAACTTTTGTATCTAGCTTGAAGGGTGAGGTGGCAACCTATTGGCACTTGGAAAATGGCAGAGAACCATCTCCATACTTCCTGAGCTACCTCATTGTAGAGTAGAACATGAATAATAGACTCTTTAGCATGGCGGGATTGACACTTTGAAGCTAGTATCATACCCCTCTTTTGAAGGACATCATCCACAGGAAACCAACTGTTGAGAGCTTTCCACCAGAATATGGAGATGGTGGTTGGAATTCTGCTACCCCAAATGCTTGTAGAGACTCTGGAGATAGGCTTCTTCCTTCTTGTTGTTTCCCATGAAGATTTGGTTGAGGAATTACCATCAGAGGTGAGCTTCCATATTGGCTGAGCTGACTTGTTCAACTTAATGGGCATCAAAACAATTTTACTAACAATCTTGGGGGGGGGGGGGGGGGAGGGGGTAAGTAATCAAGATGCTTGTTCACCATCCATCTCTCATTAACAAAATCTTGAATCAAGTCCAGGTCTATTCTATATGGTGTTACAAAGTTCTTCAATATACCTAGCTCAAACCATTCATCATGCCAACAATAGCAAAATCCTTTCCCCACTGTCCAAAAACAAAATTTCTGAGCATGCTGATTGATTTTAACCATCCTTTTCCATACCATGGAGCCTGAGCATCTTCTTTTGGCTTCTCCAGGGTAGATCCTTAAGCAATATTTTTGTTGTAAACAGGTTGCCCATAGTGAGTTCTGTTGTCTGAACCTGAACCACAACTTGTATGAAAAGGCATCCACCATTTCTTAAATTGATCTGATCCCTAAGCCACCTTCAGGTTGGGGATTGGAGACTGGCTTCCATTTAGACCAGTGCATTCTCTTATGCTCTTAACTTGTTCCCCAGAAGAATTTTAAAATTATGGAGTCAATCTGCTCAATGATGGTGATTAGAGGGTGGCACACTTGCAACACATATATTGGCATGGATGAAAGAACACTTCGGATGAGGATCCATCTTCCCCCTTGAGATAGGTATTTTAAGTTCCAACCTATAAGCTTACTTATGACTTTATCCACCAGATATTCAAAGTCTGAAATGAGCTTCCTCCCTTTGAAATAGGTACTCCCAGGTAGAGAAATTGCAGATTTTTTATGGACATGCCACATTGCTCTTCGATCATTTCACCCATGGAATCTTTCCCTACATACAAGCTGCTCTTTTGCATATTCAACCTTTGACCAGAAGAATTCTCATAGTGTTTAAGTAGCTGTAGGATTAGGTTCAGACCTTGTTGGCTACCTTTGGTGAATAGAATGATGTAATCTTCATATCCCAAATGGATGATCATTACACCTTTCTTGGTGTCATAGTATAGCTCAGGATGTGAAGAATAGAGTAGGTTTAGGCTTCTAGATAGATATTCACTTGCAATTATGAAGAGTGCAGGGGAGAGAGGATCCCCTTGTCTCAGGCCGTGAGTGGAGTGAATAAAGCCTGAAGAGACTCCATTAATAATCACACTAAAGAAACATTTGTTCAGAGACCTGGAGATTATATCACACCAAAGGTCAGAGAAACCAAAAGCTTTCAAGATTTTCACCAGAAATGTCCAATTCAACTTGTCATAAGCCTTCATCATGTCAAGCTTCATTACCAGATTAGCATGAGGAGTATTTACATCTAAAGAGTGAACCAATTCTTGTGTCAGTAAGATGTTGTCTTGAATCAGTCTGCCTTGAAGGAATCCACTTTTGTTGGGAGATACTATTTGTGGTAAAATTGGAGTTAACCTCTCATTCAGCATCTTGGTGATAATCTTGTGAGAGAAACTACACAAGCTAATAGGCCTGAATTGGGACAAAGAGTTAGGGTTCTCAACTTTAGGGATGAGAACTAGACTGGTAGATGTGATCCCTACAAGTAATGGAGATCCCTTGAAGAAGTCATGCACAGCTTCCAATAAATCCTGCTTGATGATATCCCAACAATTGATGTAGAAGAGAGTAGTGTATCCATCAGGTCCAGCAGCTGATCCCTTCTTCAAACTCATCACTATGTTTTACAGTTCCTCCATTAGTGGTAGTTCACAGAATGCTTCATTCAAGTCCTCATCCACTTTTGTAGGGATGACTGATAACTCAGGTTCTTCAGATAGTTGCATATCAGAGTTAAGAAGATCTTGGAAATAGTGTACAATAGAGCTTTGAATTTCAGCTGATGATGTGAAGAAATTGCCATTATCTTCAATGCTGAAGATTTTACCCTTCAATCTGTTACTCTTCACCATGTTGTGAAAGAGTTTGGTATATCTATCTTCAATGCTAAATTTACAGAGTTCACTTCTGAAGTGTCATTGTGATGTGTCATCTCAGCAATCTTAACTTTTGATTCCTCCTGTTGTAGTCTGCTGAAATGGTCCCCAAATTTGTACTTGTTCAGGTAAAAAATTATTTCAATCTGTTGGTTTTTCCCATAGCTTTTTGAGCCCAGATTGCCTGGCAGGCATACTCCAGTTTTCCTCAATCTTTTTGGTGATATCAGGATGCTGAAACCACATGTCTTGAAATCTGAAGCTACCTTGTTGTTTTGTCACTTTGGTGGTTGTTACTAAGATGAGTGGTCTATGATCTGAACACCTTCCTATGCCATGATTGACTTTGATGATTGAAAAAATTCAAGCCATTGATGGTTAAGAGGACACTGTCTAATCTCTGTCTCAAACCCTGCCACTGCCAAGTGTAAGGAATACCATCAAAACCAATAGTGAGTAGGATTGGTCAACTATGTAGATTAGAGGATACCTAACAATGTGGATATTGCTCATGATCATCCAAGACTTCAATAACATATGATTCATCACCAAGGATCCATATTTTATTGTTGCAGTTTGATACCACATGATCCATTTTAAATCTCTTACAGAAAAGAAAAAAGTCAAGGTGAACCATAGGTATTCCTCAGAAACAATATCTGCTGCTGTGTGCTTGTTCCACCAACACCTCTTGCATTCCACACTAAACAATTCATTTGGATTTTTTGGAGTTTCTTTTGCCAGATATTTTCATCCTGCCCTGGAGTTGGGATAATATAGGGGTTGATGATCTGGTGGTTCTTCTAGTAGACACCCCCATAATTTTTGAAGTTGCATTGCTTTTGATTCTTGCCATTGCCTTTGCACCACTAGAATGATAATACTCATCTGAGTCATCTTCTTCACATGAAACTTCTGAGGAATGGCTGTCAATAAGATTGATGTTTCTGATAGTTACATTTGCAGCTGGAGCTTCAACAAAGTTGTTCTCCTCATCAGTTAATAGTGGTGGGGCTTCCAGGTTACCAGTGGATTTCCTCTTGCTAAGAGAGTGGATGAGTGGCTCAAATTGAATCTGGCTGCTCACTTGATGCTCAGACTCCACAACTGGTAAGTGTTCAGGTGGTGGTTGTTCTTGAGTAAGTGTCCTCCCTGTATTGGTGTCATTATCCTTATGACACTGGTTGATATCCTCCAAGTGACAAGAGTTTTTCCTTATAGTTGGTACTGGTGCAGCTTCCATATCAGATGTTACTATCTCTCCATGTACAATACTCAAGTTCTCATCTTCATTGGCAGTATCCTTAAGTGTTGGTTGTACAGGTTCCACAGGATATGGTATGAGCCATGAGTATATCCACCTCCACCTCGACCACCTCCTCTAACTCTTGAGCCACAAGATACAGTTCTACCTCCTCTACCACTTGTTCCACCTCTTCCCCCTCTAGTTGAGGGAATTCCTCTTCCTACATCCATGATAGATTGAAGGTAGGCTAGTCTCTCCTCCTCATCCTCTACAACCACTTCTTCTATCTCATTAGCTTCTCTTCTTTGGGAGTGCGATTCTCACAATGGTTCAGTATCCTTTATCTACTATTCGAGGTAAAAACCTATAGCTTCTCCCATTCTTTTGAAGTGCATTCTCACAATGGTTCAATTCCCTCGATCTACCATTCGAGGTAGAAACCTTTAGCTTCACCCTTTCTATGGGAGTGGCATTCAATGGTTCAATCTCCTCTTTTATTTTATTTTTATTTTTTTTAAAAGAGCCTACTAGGTTCTCGGGTTGTATAAGTATAATAATCATGGCGGTTTGAAGAACCCGCAAACACCAAGAGACGCAAAATAATTACATCCCACCAAAATACCAAACTAGCTAACCAAGCTACTATAAAATCCCCATTTAAAAAATTTACTAGATCATTAGAAGATTAATCCAAACTAGATGCAAAATGCGTGCCATAAGCCTTGTACATTATCCCAAAAGAATGTCTTCGTGCCACGATGCACAACTGTTCCAGGGTCTATGGTGCCAAAAGCCGTGTCTATGCCCAAGATTTAAGTGCCATATGCCGTGCCATCTACCAGAAACTCCCCAGTAGTTTCTCTGGACTAGGTTGTAGTGCCAGTCACCGTGCCATATGCCGTGCCATGTGCCATACCTAGTGCCTTTGATCCACCATGCAAATATCTGTGTCAATTCTGCAAATCCCCCTACTCAACTGTGCCTGCCCAATGGCAATGCAGTTTACTGTTGTGGAGGATCTGCCAAATTCTTCCATATCTGCCCAAAGATCTACATAGTTGCTGCCAATATGATTCCAATTTCTCCACCTTATGATCTCTTGAGGAAACACTATTTTAGCTAAAATGCACACAATACCATCACTACATCTTCTGCAGCAGCTCCAAATAATAGAACAAGACCAATAATCATGTAGACAAATGCCTAGATCCATTTGAACATTACCAAGGGTATGAAATTGATAGCGTATGTAACTATGAATTGACAGGTAATTACACATCATGAAAAGCCAATTCATACCCATACAAAGACCAAACCTTCAAGGTCCGCCATATTTCCTCGTATATCCGAAAAGTATTTAAATATTAATTTTATTATTTCGCACGAGCGAAAAATATTACGTAAGTAGATTAGGTCGAATTTAAAATTTTAACGCCGAGCGGCCGTGTCACCGGACACGTGGGATGGGCGCCGCCTCGGTCTGCCGCCCCCCAACTCTATAAATACCGATTATTCCTCCACCATTGCCACTCCACAGCCTCTTCTCCTCTTCTCTCTCAATTCTAGCCTCCCATCTCCACTGCTCCTCCGAGCACCACCGTACTCCGCCCTAAAGTCCGGTTAAGCATCGTTAATTCCGGTTAGTAATAGTTTGCAGCTTTTTCCGGATTAACGTCATTAGTCCGCCTCGTGCCGCTTCGTCAACCCCACGCTGCCCGTCACTCGATGCTCGCTCGGTTAGTGTCGTGTCACCCTAGTTTATTAGCGCTAATTATCGTTAATTATCAGTTATTATTGTTATTATTATTAATGACCGTTACTATCATAAAGAAGGTTTGTATTATACTGTTAGCCTGTTAGATTATATTAAATGATGTAGTTGAATATAGTGTCGACTAGCCGTCGATTGGCCATCAACTGTAGAATAATTACCGCAGGTTACGGACTGTTGTTGAATTGAACTGTATACTGTTGGGTAGAGTGTAGACGTCGACTTGCCGTCGACTAGGGAATTGTAATATATAATAATGTTGACGGTATTGCACGGTTGAAGTAGTATTGGTTAGTTACTGTCAGAAGTTGGAATTATACTGAGACCAGACTTGTTGTCTATTGTCGGGATTTATCTATTAGGAGTCCTGTACCCGATATAGGGTTATTATACTAAGATAGGCTTGCCGTCTGTTGCACCTGTTAGGAATAATATACCGTATATAATTTTAGAAATAAAATAAAATGTTACCTTGATAGTTTTAAAAGAAATAAATAATTTCAAGGAATTATTTAGAGATTAAAAGTCGGGTTTGCTAGATAGTGTCGGCTAGATTAAACGTCGAATATTTAATTAATTGAAGTGTCATAATAATTGTAAATCTCGTATACTAAAGTAATTCGTACGTCATAAGATAAAATAATCTTCTTAGACGTCGTCGTAAAATATGGGAAAGTGTCGGGAGTCTTTTCAGTTATTTAGGTCCGGAATTGAGTATTATTGTTTATCTGTTTATCAGGAATTTCGGAGTCATCTGACGTGCAAGATATTTACGGTGAGTTATTACGAGCTTTTGGCATCTGGCCCTAGGAATGTTTGCTACTGTTCATTCCTTGCATTTTCAATTCCTGTACCTGTTTATCTGCCTGATTGTCTAACCTCGACTGCGACTACTGACGACGACGATCAACTCCGACTCATTTACCAATTTAGATCTCTAAAAAAATGGTAGATGACTTGTACCTAGAAATACCTTACCTGTATTGACATAACATTTTATTACCCCAATTGCAGATTAATATGGTACACCGAATCCTGTCTACAGACCCGTTTACCGATTTAGGTTTCTAACTGCATAAACTATAGATGACATGTACTTAGGATACACCACCTATTTGACTTGACATTTTATTACCCAAATTGTTGATTAATACTGTACATCGAATCATGTCTACTGATTTGGATTACTGATACTGTCACTACTCTGGTTACTGATCCTGTTTACTGATACTGTTACTGATCCTGCATATTAATCCTGTTTACTGCTCCTCTTGCATTGCATTACACGAAAGCTGTTTTCCTGAAAAGCAACCACACATACTGTTACTATAAAGCATTCTGCAGCGCTATCTTTTCGGGCACCACTGACTGTATAACCATTCAAACGGTTTGGATTTTATGAGTTGTGACGGGTCGTGCCTGTCGTGAAAGCAACTCCACGCGCAGTCACGTTGCTACTGATGAGACCGCAACCTGATCCGTTCGTTCTAGCCGAAGACAGTTACTATTTAGTACTGTAAATCTGGCACCTTTCATGTGCTATGATATTGAGTGACTGATACGGTTTCCCCACTATTTACTACTGCCTGATCAGCAAGTGTGGTGGTTTACTGCACTGTTGCATTCATATGCATATATTCATGCATGCTTGATTATCCTCACTGAGTCCATGTGAGTGACACTGTTTCAATAATCCTGCTTTCCCAAATTTGGAGCACGAAGAGAGACCGTGTAGCTAGGCATACCGACTGACAGTAGGACTGGATATTCCGTTGCTGATCTGATAGTATATATATATATA
>JAYMSP010006749.1:0-11109 GCA_036897095.1 Plantago elongata
TTCCGCCGCCGTCTATGGCGTTCTGCTCGTCTTCTTCTTCTTCACTCATATACAACCCACATCTTCTCAATTGTACATCATTAAGCTAGCTTAATCAGCTTTTGTCGATGAATTTATTCAACCGTCGTCTTCTTACTACAGCCAGCCGATTTCTTCTGTTTTTTCTTTCTGCGCGATGCCGTCTATGACCGCCTTCTAGTTGTCGTCTTCTTCAGTCAAATACAATCCAAATCTTCTCAATTCTACACAAGCGGCTAGCTTAATCGGCTTTTGTGTCAATTCGACAGTTTTGTGAATGGGGCAATTGAATGATTCTGGACTACGAGGCGGCAGTACGGCCGACGAAAAATGTTGGAGTCTTGTAGAATAGCTACGGATGGACTGTTCTTCTTCTTCAGTTAGTTTTCGTACTGTCTTCTACTGTTCTTCTTCTTCTTCTTCAGTTAGTTTTTGTACTGTAGTTCTCTGTTCTACTTCTTTTGCATTCATGTGTACTACTTTGCATTTGTAAATCTTATCTGCTTGATTTGGATTGGAATGAATCAAACCAGACACAATTATTTGATTTGGATTGGAAGCAATAATAGCCTACACGGAAAAATTATCCTACAGTAGCAACATTTCAATTTCTTCTACTTGAATGTGATGCCAAATACAATTTCAAGCTACTTCTATTTAAATGGCCATTTGGATTGTATGCCACCCAAGGCCTAAATTATTTATAAACCCATAAAACATAAATAGTCCATCGTCGATCTCTAGATGTTACATTGTTTAATGTATATATGTAACAGATTAATAATATAATATTTCTAGCTTAAAGTTAGTGGTTAGTTCCAATGAACTTTCCATACATTGAGTAGTTAATTTCTAGTGTGTTAATATACCATTTTTCAGTGAACTTTGGTGATCCTAATGTCCGTTAAAGGTTTCTAAGGATGCCATGTGCGGTTGAATAAAAATATCGATAAACTAAAAATTCGTTGATTTAAAAAAATAATTGATTAAAACTTGTTGATTCAGAAAAATATAAAAATTGATGGATCAAAATACGTTTTTTCACAGAAATACCAAAAATTAACAAATTTGAGAAAAACCTCTAATTTTCGTATAATTTATCACAAAACTAATTTGACAAAATAATGAAGAAGTACTTAAATAGCAAACTCTAACCCTAAATGCTATCTGAATACATAAATAACAAAAAGGTCCTAATAAATAAAGAAAATATAACTTTAACCCATGATATTCTACATCTAATTTAACGGTATTTCGTTTCGCATCATTCTCTCTAGGACAGAAAAGATTCGTCCTCGAATCAGAAGCCGCGTCACTCTGTATTAGCAGACATAAAAAGTGCATTATTGTACTGTAAGACATCACAAGCATGCTGGAAAAAATTGAAAATCAGGTATGCTCAGCCGAATGATGTTCGAATCTTTCAATTGCAGCAAAAGCTGGGCATGGTGGTTCAAGGAACAACTTCAGTAGCTGACTTCTTCACCAAATTATCTAATCTTTGGGAAGAACTTGAGGATTACAGACCATTGTCTACTTGCACCTGCAAGGATACTACTGTCACTACTAAATTTGAGAAGGTACAAAATGTTGACAATATCTTCAAATTTCTCATGGGATTGAATGATTCCTTTGACATGGTGAGAGGTCAGATCTTGTTAATGGATTCTAAGCCATAACTTGATAAGGCCTACTCACTTGTAATTCAAGAAGAAAGACAGATGATGTCTAGGTAGAATTACATGACTCCCATTGAGAGTTTAGCTGTGTATGTGGGTAACAAAAGGAAGGAGAAAAGAGGACAGTCTTGTCCTAATTGCCGGAATTTAAACAATCATACTGCTGATAATTTCTTCAAATTCATGATTTCCCAAATGGTACTAAATGTTCATATGAGAAGGGAGGGAGAGGCGTGGCTACAAAGCTAGAGGCGGGAGATCAGACTTTGGAGGAAGAGGAAGCCAGTTCAACGCAAATTCTTCCTCAACTCCCACTCAAAATGGTTCTGTTAATCTCACTGGTGGTCAGTTTAATCAGCTGATGAACTTTGCTCCCAACAAACCTGTTGTCAACACCACTCAGCAAAATGCACTGGTTGTCACTAGTCCCAACAATGCACCAGCTCCTGCTGAGCCACTGTCAGAGTTGAACTATGCATGTAATTTCACTATGAATTTTCAAACTGATAATGGTGTTAATGATTGGATATTGGACTCAGGAGCCTCAAATCATATCAACTATGATAAAAATTTATATATTGAGAATGAAGTTGTTTTAAATGCCTTTGTTCAGCTGCCAAATTTTACAAAAATCCCTATATCACATATGGGAGATATAAGACTACATGCAGACTGCATATTAAGAAGTGTGTTATGTGTGCCATCTTTCAAACTAAACCTTCTATTTGTTAATAAAGCCTGCAATGACAATGAGATAAGTTTTCTTTTCACTCATAATACTTATCATATTATGCAGGCACGCTCTTCCTTGACTCATTCAATGATAAGGATTGGATTGATTGAAGCACACAAAGGCCTTTATCAGTTAAAGAACATTGTTGCTTTACCTAAGGCACCAGCCATTTCCAGTTTGAGTGCATGTGATCAAGCAACATCTGTCAAAGATCATCTATGGCATTTCATATTAGGACATTTAAGTTTAAATAGATTAGCTATTATTTTCAAGCACCAATTAATGATGATTATGACAGGATAGAAGAAAATAACCAGCAAAGAGAACAAGCTGATAATATACCAGTAACTGAAGAAGAAAATATTGAAACTGATCAAATAAATGAAGAAATATATGATATTTTTGAAAATAATGAAGAAATACAAGAAGTTCCTGAGACATCTATCATCATAATGCAAAAGCATGTGCAGTACATACAAGAAGCAAACCTGTTAAATACTCAATTACAGAATTTCTTGGATATGATAATTTTTCAAAATTCTACCAGGCTTTTCTCAATAAAATTAGCTCTTACACATGATCCATAAACATATGAAGAAGCTATTGTTCAAAATCACTGGAAGAAAGCTGTAAAAGATGAATTGAAAGCTCTTGAGGAAAATAAAACCTGGAGCATTGTTAAAAGAACACATGACATGAGAACCAATTGGTTGAAGATATTATTTTAAAACTAAAATAAATTTAGAAGGAAATGTTGATAAGTATAATGCTAGATTGGTAGCTAGAGGCTACACACAAAAGATTGGATTAGGTTATACTGAAACATTTAATCCAGTTGCAAAGTTGACATCAGTAAAAGTCTTTCTTGCTTTAGTAGCTAAACTTAAGTGGAAATTATGTTAATTAGATGTACACAATGCATTCCTCAAGTTAGAGCTTGATGAAGAAATATATATGAAAATACCTCAAGGACTCTCAATTCAGAGGGAAGAAGAAACAAACAGGTATGTGTGCAGATTAAATAAATCAATTTATGGCTTAAAACAAGCCTCTAGATAATGGAATTCAAAGTTAACAAATTATTTTAAAAAATATTAGTTTTATTCAGTCAAATAATGAGTATTCCTTGTTTACAAAAGGAACATAAACAAATCACAACTTCATTTGCTTACTAGTGTATGTTGATGACATATTAATTGGAAGCAAACTGAAATTGACTTAATCAAAAATCAACTATAGGACATATTCAAAATAAGAGATTTAGGACAGTTAAAATATTTTCTTGGAATAGAAATTGCAAGAAATGATATGGGAATTCATATTTCACAAAAGAAAGATGCATATGAAATCATTGAAATAGCTGGTCTATTGGCATGTAAACCTGTAACTACACCAATAAAACAAAATGTGAAGTTCATGCATAAAAGTTCCACTCCAATCTCTCATCCTACTTTCTATAGGCAACTTATTGGTAAATTAATTTATCTTACTATTACAAGACCAGACATAAGTTCTGCGGTAGGGATCTTTAGTCAATTAATGGAAGAACCTTGCACTGATCATTTAAATGGAGTTTCAAGGCTAATTAAATACATAAAAGGTGATATAGGTTTGGGAATTTTCTTCACAAAAGGTTTAGACTTAAAAATATCACTGGTTACACTGATTCAGACTATGCAGGTTATCCATGACAAGAAGATCAACTACAAGCTACTGCATTATGATTGGTGATTCTTTAGTTAGTTGGAGATCAAAGAAACAGATGACTATTAGTAGATCCACAACAGAAGCAGAATATAGAGCTATGGCTTTCACTTGTTGTGAGATTGTCTGGTTACTTTCCTTATTAAAGGATTTACATATTGAACACAACAACCAGCAAGACTTATGTGTGACAATCAATCTGCAATTCATTTATCCAAAAATCCAGTCTTTCATGAAAGAACAAAACATATCGAAGTTGATTGTCACTTTGTTAGAGAAAATATCATGGAAAAAAAAATAAAGATTGAGTTCATCAATTCTCAATCTCAGTTAGCAGATATATTCACTAAAAGTGTTTGTTCAATAAACCTTCAAAAGGCATTAAGCAAGATGAACATAAAGAATCCATATGTTCCTCTTGAGGGGGAATATTGGAAATTTATGAACAAAAAGAATGATCAAAGGACCGAATAAAGGTATTTTTCAATATCGAGGACCGGACCGATATTGGCTCGGTCCAGGCCCGGACCGGACCGAAAAATCGATACGGTTCCGGGCTTGGACCAAGCCGGACCGAACATTTTAAAAAAACTTATAGAAAAAACAGAGCAGCCTGTTTTCTCAGCTGACTCCTGCAGTCCATTTTTCCAAACAGTTCCCAAGTCCAAAAGAAATGAAAGAAATGAAGAAAGGAGGTGGAGATTTGAGCGAAACTCAAAATATGAAGATGGAGGTCGTTGTGGTGGAGGGTTGGAGGTGGGCGGAGCAGAGGGGGTGAAGGTGGGCGGAGGAGAGGAGATGGAGTGAAGGTGGGCGGTGGTGGAGCAGAGGAGGTGAAGGTGGACGGAGGAGAGGAGACGGGGTGCAGGTGGACGGAGGCGGAGCAGCGGGGTGAAGCCGTGAAGGTGGCCGAAGGAGAGGAGACGGGGTGATGGTGTGGCGGAGGGGTGGAGCCGTTGAGGGAATCGTGGAGATCGGTGGTGTAGGGAGGCATCGGAGTCGGTGGTGGAAGGAGGCGGTCGTCGGTAGCGGCTGTCATTGGTGGTGGAGAGCGGCGGATCGGAGGACATGAGAAGGGGCTGCTGAAGTGCTGATTGATTTTGGGGCTAGAGTTTTGGAGGAATAGGTATATATTTGTTAAATTCAGTCCTGGTCGGTCCGACACCCAGTTTTTCGGTATTTGACCCAGATCGAGATTTTGAAATTTTCAATACCGAGGACCGGCCATAGTCGGTTTAGGGCCGGCCCGAAGGCCGATTTTTGGAAAGAATGTAATTCCATACCTTCTCATTCTCAACGTGTTGTATAAATACAAGTGTTCACCTATATGTTAGGCACTAATCTAGGAGCTAACTTACAACATAATATTGACTTAGATTTACAAGAGATATGAAACAATTAGGAGACTAATTACTTCCTAATTTAACACTCCCCCTCAGTTGAAACGGGAGGTTCGCGGATGTTGAGACTGGTGCGAAAATCGTCAAACAAAATCCGAGGGAGGCCTTTAGTAAAGATGTTTGCTATTTGGTATCGAGACGGGACATGACGAATTTGAACTTCACCATGCGCAACTTTCTCACGAACAAAGTGAATATCCGTTTCAATATGCTTCGTGCGTTGGTGTTGAACTGGATTTCCTGAGAGATAGATGGCACTAACATTGTCACAATAGATGAGAGTTGCCTTGCGAACCGGACAATGTAATTCGAGAAGAAGATTATGCTACCAATAAGACTCAGAGACAACATTAGCCACTCCCCGATACTCTTCTTCAGAACTGGAACGGGACAAAGTAGGTTGTCATTTTGCAGACCAAGAGATCAGATTGTCCCCAAGGAAAACACAGTAACCGGAAGTCGAGCGGCGGGTATCAGGGCAGCCGCCCCAGTCAGTGTCCGTGTAAGCCACCAGATCCAGAACTGACGATGGTGACAAGTGGAGCCCAAAACTCAAAGTACCATGTACGTATCGAAGTACCTGCTTCAGGGCAGCCATGTGCGCATCCATGGGATCATGCATATTCAAACATATTTGTTGGAGCATATGATAAATCCGGGCGGGTGAAAGTGAGATACTGGAGAGCACCGGCAAGACTCCGATACAAAGTGGGATCAGCAAACGGACGACCAGTAGTGACACTAACTTTCTGGTTGGTGTCGACTGGTGTAGGGCTGGGGTTACATGATCTCATCCCGGCACGTTCAATAATACCTTCAGCATAGTTGTGTTGCGAAAGAAAGAGACCAACTTTGGTACGGGTGACACCGATTACCAGAAAATCATTCAAGTAACCCAAATCCTTCATTGCAAATTCAGAATTGAGGCGTTCCATGATGGATTGGCATAGTTCTATGTAGGATGTTGTCAGAATGATGTCGTCAACATAGAGCAACAAATAGGCAATATCATCTCCGTGCTTGTACGTAGATGAACAAGGAAGTGTCGGAACGACTATTTGTGAACCCAATAGTGGCCAAAAAATCTGCAAAACGTTTGTACCACGCTCGAGGAGCCTGCTTAAGACCATACATGGATTTGCGCAGAAGACAGACATAATCCGGATGAGCTTTGTCCCGAAAACCCAGAGGCCGATGCATATAAACTGTTTCTTGCAATGTACCATGTAAGAAAGCATTGCTCACATCCAACTGATGAATGGACGAATGTCGAGAGATAGCCAGGCTCAAAACAAGACGAATGGTAGCCGGTTTGACAACCGGACTAAATGTTTCACCACAATCAATGCCAACCCGTTGTGTTTTGCCATCACCTACAAGACGAGCTTTATACCTTTCAAAAGAACCATCAGATCTTATTTTATGATTAAAAATCCACATGGAACGAATAACATTAACCCCAGAAGGACAAGGCACTAAATCCCACGTCTGATTTTTAATAAGAGCATCAAATTCGTTAGTCATAGCCAGTTTCAAATTCGGATCACGGAGGGCATCCAAAGGGTTTCAAGGAAGTGGGGAGGGCGTAACAACGGTGGGATGAGCCTCAGAAGGATCGTAAATGGATTTTGGTCGGGATATCCCGTGTTGGCTACGAGTGACAGGACGTTGGGGTGGGTAAGTTGTGTGTCTTGGTGGATGGGGAGGAGAAGAACCCAAAGTGGGCTCACCGGGAGGTGAGGACATTTGAGTGGGCGAGATAGGGTGAGAAGAGCTCAAGACTGGAGTGGAAGCGGGACTGGAGGAGTTAGCACGTTGGGCCGCAGAGGAAGGGGTAGGATTAGACTTGGACACTGGTGTTGTGGGCTCTGGAGAAGTGTGTTGGGAGCCTGGAGATGTTTAAGTTGGGCCTGGAGCAGGAAGATGAGGAAAAAAGCAAGGAGAAATATCATCTCCTAGAAATTCATAGGAAGAGGGTGGCAGTGTATGAGTTTGAGAGAAATCAAAAATGGTCTCATCAAATTTGACATGTCTACAGAGAATTATTTTCCTATTGGTGGTATCAAAACACTTATATCCACGATGGTTGTCCAGATATCCTAAAAATACACACGGAGTAGAACGAGCTTGCAATTTCCGGATGGTAGCAGAGGGAAAGAGTGGAAAACATAGACAACCAAACACCCGAAGATGGTCATATGAGGGAATGCGATGAAACAGAACTTGGAGAGGGCTTTTATTTGCAAGGAGTTTACTGGGAGTAATATTGTGCAAATGTGTAGCCATTGAAAGGGCATGGTGCCAAAAGGACGGAGGAATGGAGGCATGAACCAAGAGGGTCCTCATAATATTATTTATGGACCGGATTCTCCGTTCGGCTTTGCCAGTTTGGGAGGATGTATGAGGGCATGAAAAATGAAAAGATATGCCATTGGTAGCAAAGAATTGACGAGACATGTTGTTGTCAAACTCGCCCCCATTGTCACATTGAAATGTTTTAATGTTCTTTTCAAATTAGGTTTCGATGTAGGCCTGAAATTTCGAGAAAATGGAGAAAACTTGGGATTTTTGTGCGATGGGAAAGATCCATAGAAAATTCGAAAAATCATCCAAGAACAGAACATAGAAACGATGGCCAGAAGAACTCAACCTAGGTGAAGTCCAAAGATCACTATGAATAATGTCAAATGGCATACATGTACTAGATGTAGAAGAATCAAAAGACAATTTTATATGTTTACCAAGAACACATGATTGACAAATAGTAGAACTAGGTGAACTAGTACAAGCAATTGACATATTTTGTCTAATAATGGATAAAGTAGCGTTCCCGGGAAGGCCCAGGCGTTCATGCCAAAGAGAAGAGGCTAAACAGGCTGTTGGGGAGCACGAACTGGAGGGGAGCAAAGGATAAAGAGGGCTGGTACTATTACTTCGCAGAAGACGTGTCCCTGTCTGTAAATCATGCACAGAAAATCCATATGGATCAAAGATGACAGACACATGATTATCAATGGTAAATTTACGAACAGAAACCAAATTTTTAATAAGATGTGGAGTATGTAAGACATGTTTGAGTGTTAAGGGTTGGTGCGGGGTGGGAAAAGATGTACTACCATAACCATGAATTGGAATTTTCAGACCACTACCAACAGTAACACCATGATGAATATTTCTCTTATTAAAGTAAGACGTGAGAGTACCTTGAGAATTGGTCATATGAGATGTAGCTCCAGTATCCATATGCCAATTTGGGTCTAATGGAGAGAGAGACATGGTATGCATTGCAGACTCAATATCAGTCGGAGTCCATGTCTGAGCCGCTTAAGCATGTTGCGGCTGCGGTCGAGGGCCCAATATTCCAGGTTGTCGAGGTCCAGCAGTCTGTTCCTAGGACTTGGTGGGATACGGACAGGGTGGAGGAGCCCAAGGGGGCTGCATCCAGGCCCACCAAGGTCGCCCGGCCCAAGACTGTGCACCATAATGTTGGTTTTGCCGTCCAGAATGCCCTTGGCCAGCCGACTACTTGGTGTGCCGATTCTTGTTGGTCTGGCGGCCCTTGGTTGGCTTACCCCGGACAATGCCTTGAGAAGGAAGATCATGGGTTTCATCTGAGGCAGGAACAGAAACCTGGAAGGCAGCATCTTGTTAGAACTCTTCAATGCCTTCTCCTCCAATGTCAACATGGAACGAACGTCATAGAAAGGAGGGAGAACTTTCTTGTGACGAATGATGGAGGAAATGCTGTTATACGCAGGTGTAAGGCCTGCAATCATACGGAGAACAAGGCGATTGTTCGTAACCGGAACACCAACATTACGAAGTTGGTCGGAGAGGGACTTAAGATGTTGACAATACAGAGAGACGCTATGAAAATCCTTCAAGAAACAGTTGTTAAACTCATGTTCAAGCACCACCGCACGGGAGTGCTCATTGTCTTGAAAGAGATCACGAAGACGATTCCACAATGTCATGGCGGAGACATCTGCCTCAATGACAGTGTTCAAGAGATCGGTGGAGATAGTGGAGTAGATCCACTGGACGACGGCAGCATCCAAGGTGTTCCACAGATCCTGCTCGTCCGCAGAAAGGGGAGGCGGGGTTGTGGCTTTGCCATCTTTTTCGGTGGGAGGGATGATGTGAGGAAGGACCTTATGAGAGTGACAATGAACCTTGAACAGTTCTGCCCAAATGGCATAATGGACAGTTTCCACTTCGAGAATAATGGGAACATGGGTCTTGATGTTGGAAACAACAAGAGCTGGGTGAAAAGTGGAGGAGACAGTGCTGGATACCTTGCCGGTCGGAGAAGCAGACGAAGGAGGAGTTGAGTCACCTATAATGATGGATTACATGGAAAGGAGTTGGTGGCAGAAGTGAGGAGACAGAAGGAGAAGGTGGAGGCGGAAGCTGGATCAAACCTAATATGATACCATGAAAGAATGTAATTCCAGACCTTCTCATTCTCAACGTGTTCTATAAATACAAGTGTTTACCTATATGTTAGGCACTAATCTAGGAGCTAACTTACAACATAATATTGACTCAGATTTACAAGAGGTATGAAACAATTAGGAGACTAATTATTTCCTATTCCAACATTTTTCGGTCCGGTTCCGTTTTTGCTCACCCCTAGTTGGAGACAAATTTACACGGTTCAAGACTAAAATACTAAGTCCTGGTTTGACGAGGAGAATAATCTCATATGCATAATGCATGAGACTATGAGAGGAGAGAATGTTTCATTGTCAAGATTATATAATATGTCTAATACACTTTGCATTAATGTCGAGACTTTTAAAAACATTAATTGTTTGAAGGGAAAATTACGGATGATACCTCTTAAATATCGCCCAATTTTATTTTCGTCCCTGGATCTCAAACTATTATAGAGTCGTCCAAAAATTTGTACTAAACGATTTCAAAAATTATAAATAGGTCCAGAAGTCAACGGGAGAGAGGAGAGAGAGCCGACATGGCGCTAATGTGGAGGAGAAAGTTGGCCTTATTAACGAAAATGCCATCGCCTCTTTTCATTTTTACTTTTCTTCTGTGGGAAAAATGCTTTTTCTTTTCTTTTTCCTTTTTCTTTCTTCCCTTTTCGGTAATTTGGGAGTTGGCGGTTGGACCTGGGTATAATTGATTTAAACGAATTTGTAGGAACTAGCCGTTAGGGACGGTACTGTAATTGACATTGCGAAATTCAGAGACTAATTTGTAATTGATTTGAAATAATTTCAAAAAACTAGCCGTTGGGATCAGGTTTTGTGGTGATTTGGGGCTTTTTATACCTCTTTTCAAGCTGTTTTTGTTCATGTTAGAAGCTCTTTTTCTCCCCTCTATTCTTGTACAATAGTTATGGCTTCTTGTGGATCTCGAACAAGTGTTAGGGCTAATGGTCAGTCTAGAGGAATTTGTAGGAAACACGATTGTGGTAGAAGCACGGAGATAACAACGTCGGGATCGAAAGCCAATCCAGGAAGATTGTATCATCGTTCCTCTGAACATGGTTGGTCAGGTTGGTGCAGTCATGAGGAGGAGCAGTCTTATCTTGGGAGTCAAGTGTTGGAGGATG
>JAYMSP010006750.1:0-11108 GCA_036897095.1 Plantago elongata
AAATTAATTTTTGAAATAATTATACAAAATAAATGTAAGAAATAAATGACTTTGAAACATATTACAAATAAACCCAGATGGCTTTCAAACATATTACAAATAAACCCAGTGAATTAATAATAGAAAATTAGAAATGCTGACATGGCATCACAACTCAGCACGTGGCGTGTGCTCCGGCATGACAAGGCAAGCCAACTCAACATTTGCGTGTGTCTCCGGCTGTCCCAGAAATCCAGCGTTGACTTTTGGGTTTGTTTGTAATTATGTTTCAAAAACAGTTCATTTCGTGGGAACCATTTGGAATAGAAAAAATATCAGAGGGTCATATGCAATGAAGCCAAAGAGCAGGGGTGGGTTTTGTAATTATCCCTTTATATAAAGAAATGTTTGTGTCCAATGTCCCTACCCAATGCACGGTACCCATTGCCCCGACCCAATGTCTCGAACCTGTATATACGTAGACTCTCTACTTACCCGACGACTATATAAAGAAAATACCCGTGACCAATGCACCTACCCAATGCCTGTGTCCAGACCCAATGTCCCGAGCATACTTTTCCCACAACTTCAGATGGCAACAATGCCCCGGACTCAGTCCCAGCGTCCGAGACTAATGCCCAGATCCAGTGCCCCGACCACTACTTGTATCTCGACATAACGCGTCATCGCGCTGTCGTGAAAATTATTATTTTTTTTTTTAAATATATATGATATTATTTTTTTGAATAAGATATATACGATATTACAAGAGTGTTAAAAGTTAAAATTAATAAAATTGTACTTTTAGAACTCATTGTACAATTAATTAAGGGTAAAATAAAGTTATTAGTGATTTTTATAAATCTCAGGAAAATAATTCAAATATAGTCAAGAGTGGTCTTTATTTATAAATCTCGTAAAAAGTAAAGTCGTCGGTGATTTTTATTTACCTTTTATATTTTTATTTTTCAAGTTATATAAATTTCAAAGTGGACAAAATTAAATTTAAAAAGTAAAAAAAATAAGTATGAAGATTTTTATCAAGTACTAAAACTTGTGGCCACTTCATATGTCACTTTTGGTTTACATTGTAAGTACATTTTAATGTATCAATTTGTTGTTGAATACTTGAATGTAGTTACTTGATGAAGAATTTTTTTGCTAAAGAAATTTGTAAAAATTGTTATGGATTAGTATGTATTTGTAAAAACCCGTGCATTATATATGAAAAATAATTTTAATAAATAAATTGAATATTAACTTTCCTTCATTTCGAATTGGATGTTCTTATTTCGTTTTAGGTTGTTCCAAATTCGTTGTCACATTTTCATATTTGATAAAAAAATTTACTCCACAATTCAGTATTATAATTAAAGTATCAATAATTATACTGAAATATGTGTCTGGTCCTATAATCTTTATCTTTAATATTTTACTTTTAATAAATATATTTTACTTAATTACTTAAAAATAAAATTGTGTCTGGTCCTACAAAATATAGAATTTGGGACGGGGGAGTATTTTATTAGCTTTAAGGCCTAAGTTGACATATCAATAAACCAAAAACATCACCAATACCAATTCTGATCCTAGTACCACCATCCTTTTGATATTGTGGATTTGTGAGGTATAGTGAAGCCATCACATAATAAAGCCAATAATGTTTGGACAACACCAATCTCCATCACTCCTTTTCTTTTCCCATGTAAAGCCCAAACCGGGAAATTGAATAAATAGGTCATGCCATTTGCGGATGCATATGAATTCAATTACGAAGCAAAGATATACGTTAATCTTCTGGATAGCTCAAGTACAAGTATCTGCACTTTTCAGAAAAAAGGACAGTATTCACTGGTCACTTCAAAGAGTTCGAAGTATATACACGAAAGAACAAAATGAATATTATACGAACTTGACAAAATGGACACGAAACCAGCAGAAAAAAGTGCAACTGTACACGGGAATGAACATGAGACGTTTCACAAAATTTCAACCCCAGCTGCTAGCTGTGAACGATAATATACAACATATATGTGTTGCTTCTTGAGAAAAGAATGCAACTTCAGTTCTTCAGACTTGGTATGGAAAATATTGGTTTCTAATTGTCTCGTCGCACTGGTCTGCTCTTAGCCTGTAGAGCAACAGACATAGATCTCAGTCTCTTTGTAATATCAGTGAATGAAGGCCGGACTTCAGGTTCTGCTGACCAGCACTGTTCCATAAGATTTTTCCACTCGGGGTCACACCGTTCTGGAATTGGAGGCCGGAGAGTGTTCTTCACAATTCCTCCTGATTCATTCAGATGACATAGAACAAAATTCAGTAAGGAGCACAAGTGGACGTTAACAACAGATGTAACATTTGCAATATCATACAGGCATATGGCACAAATAAGACATTTCCCCAAGTTCTGCACGAACAGCAGACACTAAAGTTTTCAGAATTATCAGACTAAATTCAAGATGCAGATGTATAGATCTCAGCACTATAAAAGGAGGGACGAGCAATCTAATAGCAATCTCATTTGAATATGGATTCTAGACCCCTGAAAGAAAGAAAGAAAGAAAGAAAGAAAGAAAGAAAGAAAGAAAGAAAGAAAGAAAGAAAATGGAGTATAGTGATTTTTTAAGGTATTTACGCTAAATTGTACCACTTGATCAGTGTACTAAATTTCACGTGGGTCCGGTGTTGCTTGCCACTAGACAACAGATTTACATTGACTGCCGATCAAATATGCAGTACACACTCTCAAGAATCATATACGTGTCATCTAACAACTTAAACATGAGCTCAAGTCAGATACGAGTTTTCTTAATGTGATATGTTTTTAACCAACTACCCCAGATTCATGTGGATTTCCTCGACTTCACTTCAAAGCATTCAATCTGAAATAGGCGATGTTTAGACATCTAACATATCATCAGATCAAAAACGTGCAACCCATAGTTTAGTTTATGTTATTTCCTGGGAACCCAGGATAAATGGATCCTATATTAGACAGTCAGATTTAGGGGGGAAAATCGATGACTTGGGTTTCATCTAATAATGGTTGTCTTGACTCATAAGACTTGGAACAAATTCAATTGCAAATACATAGTCAAATGTTTCAGATATTGGTTTACCAATGATTGCCCCGCAATGCATATTAGCATACGGTTCTTCCCCAGTCAGAATCTCCCACAATGCAATGCCAAATGAAAACACATCAACCTGTTATACACCAGAGTATGCAATTAGCTCTCCGATGTTACAAGTGTATGGAAACATGTCTAGAAGCAAATTACTGTGTGGCCTTACCTTTTCAGATACACGGGTACTGCTCCCATTCAACAACTCCGGTGCCATCCATGGAAGGGTCCCACGCACACCTCCAGATACAAGAGTATTACGCTTAATCCTAGACAACCCAAAGTCTCCAACCTACAAAGCATATCTCAATCACAATGAAGGCAATTATTTACTAAATTATGTCTTCTATGATAACAACACTGCATTTCTCATCCCATGCATCCTCATGCATGCCCTGTTCTGTCTTTTAGATTATAATTTTCTGGCAAATCAGCTAAGCAAGGTTATGTCTCGTACAGTTTGCATAGGATATCTAGAAAAATACTGACTCGTGATCTCAAAACTTCACTATTTTTTCCAAGAAGCAACCATAAAAGTTATAATCCCCAAACAACAGTTTTAACATTCCCAAATGTTAAAAGGCTCTAATATTAACTTTACTCTGTGAAGTAATCTTGGAGTAGGCAGGGAGAGGAAGGGGTAAGACTGTAAGAGTCGCACTTACTTGGTTAACTTCAGGTTAAGTAACTTGGGGCTTCTATCGCCTTAGTCACCTATTTTAATCCATTGTATTAAAACTTCAATGGTTGAGATCAAATAATCTCCTAACTTTCGCACTAAGTGTTGTCATGGAGTGTCGCTCATGTCAGGTGTTGCACTACATTTTGCTCTAACCACCTCCATCTCTTAAATATATTTAAAATATATTTTTTTAGATATCACTAAAAAAAATCTTCATATATTCAATACCCCAATTAACGTACAAAATTAAAATCTTTAAACAAAAATTAATAATTAATAATTAAAATTAAATTAAAATATTCTTCTAAGTAGGAGATTAAATAAAAAATAAAAATTAAATTAAAACAATCAGGGAATTTTAATTTTGGATTCATGCGAATGTTGTACTCTTTCTCGTTAATTGTCAGCCTTGATTTTGAGTAATGTGAATATTTTTGACTAATTATAATTCTCTTGTAAATTATATAATATGTGTTTAACTATTATTTTTTGAAAAATGAATATAAATATTAAATTTAAATAACAAGTAGCGGTTGAGGACGATAGAAAACGATAGTAGAGTGCAATATGGAGCAATGATTGAGTGCGATAGAGAGCAATTGACACGACATTGACTGACAATAGTTAGGGTGACACTTTGACTGTCGATAGAAAATCTGATACTTACTAGAGCACTTCTAACTTCCTTTTGTGTTCCCTGCTAGAAAATTTGAAGTGTTTGCTTGCAATATTTACGTCAGCATGCATCTCATGTGATGAACAAATACCTTGCATACAGGCCGTTGTGGATCTCGCAGGCTAACTAATAAATTGTCACACTTCAGATCAAAATGGACGATATTTTTTGAGTGCAAGTACTCCATCCCAAAGGCTGCATCCATGGCAATTATAAGCTTTCTGTGATGATCTAGTAATCTGCACGTTAATTTCAGAAAATCAATTGACATGTATGAATTAGACTAGAGCAAAGGAATAGAAGAGGATCATCCATACTTGTCCTTTTTTACTAGAACACTCCTAAGTGATCCATTTGTCATGAACTCTGCCACAGTTGCCAAAGTACCCCCTGCACCATCAGGCACCACACCATAAAACGCAACAACATTTGGATGGTGTAGATTTGACAGGATGCGAGCTTCCCGCCAGAAATCTTGTGTCTGTAAAGAAAAGACTAACTCAACTTTGCATGCTTGTTATCCTTGAAAATTTATTAAACTAATGGCGGAAATATGACAGACCAATCGTTCCTGCTCCGATGCCCTCCCAGAAAAACAGGACTTCTTTATTCTCTTGATGGCAACATCTGATCCTCGCCATTTCCCATAATATACAGTTCCATATGTACCAGATCCCAACTCTCTTAATTCTTCAAGATCAGCATTTTTAATTATCTGCATGTGCCATCATTGATAATGTAAGTTGGACAAGCTAAAGAGAGTAGACAAAACTGAAAGGTAGAGTTGATTTTATTACATAAAATCTCAATCTTACATTAAAGATAATGTTCAAGCAATATAAAGATCAATCACTTCAGTCGATAGACACATGATAAACAATGATGGTGATCAATCTTTATCTCGACCCTTCAATGGATAAATCTAAATATGGATGAATTCTGCAAGCATATAGGACCAACAAATACTACAAGACACATGTCACATAGTTTCCCAGCAATGCAACACGCAAAGAGACAGTTAACAAAACAACATTTGTTAAATGGATTAAAGATCTTCGGAGGTCAATAGCTAAAGCTATAACCAAATGGAAACAGAAACAAAGTTATCCAGTAAATATGTTTATTCAACTTAAGATTTCTAGATTTAAATCTTGCAGTAAAAGCTGACGATAGCTCCAAGCAATTTGTCACTCATCTTACAAGTACAACAAGCATTACTTTTCTACAAAAGTAGATATCTTAAAAGAGAAAAATGAAAGTTGTGGAACTGATAGCTAGAGGGTTTTAAGAGAAAGCTGTCATGTATCCCTAGTTGGAATTTTTAATAAACATGAAGATTACTATCCAAAAGCACCCCAAAAATAAGAACCAATTGGAGCCAGAATAAACACATCAGGAGATCTACGCCTGCAAATTAAGTAAGAGAACTGACTAACACTCTGCTGTAACATTTTCCTGACACTAAGTTCAAAAGGCATTTGAAGGAATATTGGGAATCTGAGAGTGGGACCGACCAATAAGCATTAATGCAGTATGGGGCATTGCATTATAGTTATACAGTTACATGAGTTACTCATGAAGGTTCACGGTGAGGAAGATGCACATGCACAAGTTAAATGCCTTACACTAACCACCAGATAATAAGGAAAAAGAAAATACTGGAACTTTCTATATATTTCACTACAGAAAATAATAGAAGATCATACGTTAATGGTTAAAACGAATCCATATTTAAGAACCTGACTCAGTGTTCTCTAACCAGAGAGAAGGCGGGGTGAAAGAAAGTACCTGCAGACCATATACATCGGCTTCCATTTCTGCTATCATTGCATCACTGAATAAATTATCTTCATGGCGTGCAGTATTCACATCCTGCAATAAACCAAGGGCTACTTATTTCAACACAAATTTATAATAGATTTTCTAAACAAATGGAAATACAAACCTCACCTCGTAATCAGAATTTTGTAGAGCATTCTCAGATTCAAATAAACAGGGAGATAGAACTTCCATGTTAGAAACAACAGCTGCATCTTGCATGGTGGGGGATGAAAATGCAAGCAAAGATGGATTAGAAATTTGATGCAAGTCAACACACTCCTGCTTTTGCTGGGCTGGCTTGCTGTTGTTTGTTAGCAAGCCATCCTTTATCTGATTGTGCTCATTAGAAACTGCATTTTCAACACTTTGACCAACATAACTACAGAGGTCACTGTCAATAAGGGAAATTTCTCTCTTGTGAACAACATGAGTAGTTGGATTTTGTGTCAAAGCTGGGCTGTGTGGAGTCTTGCCCCAGCCACCATTATCACTGGTCATTTGTCTATCCAAATCTTCAGCTGCTAGTAATCTCGCTTCTTGATGACCCATATTCTTAGAATCCCCAAAAGATTGACATGGATGAATTTTGGACGAAACTAGACCATTTGATAGTCCATGAAGGTGAGCTGCAATGGGTACTGCAATTTCAGAGTCATTGGCCACATATAAGTGACTATCATTGTCACCCTTAAGTACCTGTTCTGTTAACTTCCCTGCATGATTATTATGAGTTGGGACAGGTTCTGTACCTATTAATGGCGCCAGGTCAATAATAGGTGACTGAGGCCTGCCACAAATCTTCATCACTGAACTTCCATTCTTTAATTTTTCACTTGTGCATTGGTCTTCCCCGGCAGTTCCATGCACTTCAAACTTACTTGACCCCTCTGGGCCTAAAGAGGGGTCCACTAATCCCGCCCCTGTAGGTGGAACAGCAGGCTCTATAGTCAATACATGTGTTTCTGGTAAAGACACAGGTATGGTGTGCAACAACAATTGAGGTCTTTCGAAATTCAACGAGAACGATTGAGGTAAATTTTCCTGAGAAGCATAAGCAGATCTCTGACCCTGTTCATGAAGCTTTGAATCAGAAGAGGCGTGTGGTATCCCATGGTACCAACCAGTTGAGTCACTGGATGAAGGCAATATGTCTACCAGATTGTCAGACATAGGGATTGGTGCAACAGGGCCCTGTTGTGTATTAATTGGATTTTGTAGGTTAATCACATTGTCTGCCAACTGGGGGCCATTATGGTATGGAGGAACGTGGCTAGTTGGTGGAAAAGGTAAAGCAGTACTGCACATCATTGGACTTTCGGTACTACCACAAGACGCAATTTTGGAGATCATCACTTTCCCAGTATTCAGATCAGCTGGCTGAGCATGAGCAGGCTTCAGCGTAGGAGGCCTACTCAAATTCCAAAAATATTCATTAGGATCAGAGGCACCGGTTCCATCCTTCATATCCAAAGGGTGCAAAGAAGGGGATAATATTGTTTCTAAGTTTGCAATGGGTTCTACAGATGGCACCGGGTGGCCAGTTGAATTAGCGGGAGGATGTTGTTCCTTGTTGAGCTTCCAGGAAGTAAGATCAGCTCCAGCTAGACCATTTACCGCAACAACATACTGAGTAGAGCTATCAACGAGTGTGTGAGGGACTTCAGATTCTTTCAAGGGAACCAAAAAAATCCGAAGTCGTTGACAATCCTCCGGCTTCTCACCCCCATAGTACTCGTCAAACATATTCTGCAAATCTTCGTCAGAAGAAACAGATATAAGGGAGTCAAGATCCTCCCCAGGAAGGGGATATTTTATAGAGTATGGCTGGCTACACATTCCCCTAGTTTTCTTCACCAATTCGTCCCATGCAAGATTCCTTCGAATCGAAATGATGCGGGTCTCCCCCCCCACATATCTGAGTTTACCATCACTTGGTCTTGGCAATAATTTACCGCCAAAACTGCAAAGGAACTTTATTTTACCAGATTCAGGACCATCTAAAACTCCCTTTGCTGAGGAATATAGAGACTTTGAGGAATCAGATTCTTTAAGACTAGTAGCCGGACTAGCCAAGTCATTGTACTCTTCACGGCCAGGCTTTTTAGCTTTGTATCCAGCAGAATCCATATCATTTAAATGAACAGATTCGTTACTCAAATAAACTCCAGCTTCAATCTCTGTGGTGGATCCTCTAGCAGAAGTGAACTCTGTGGTATCAGATCCACATCCGGAATCCATCCTTCCCAAACCAAGAACTCGTGACAGGTCCTCGTAAACCATTTGGCGATCCTGAACATTAGAGACTCCAACTTTCTTCTCAAAGTACGGAGCAACACCATGACCTGACGAAACAACCTTGGAACCAACACCTTCCTTTACAAATCTCATATTGAACTCCTCTCCTGTCTGTACAGATATATTTTTATTCACATTATTCCACAACGACACACCATTCCCAACAACAGAACCCAATTGACCATGCTGATCCACTTGAGGGAGGCTAGGTGCCCCCTCACCAGACCAATTATGCTGCATCAGAATAATTAATAACTATACCCTGTCGACTCCTTTCTCACAACCACGGACACACCCTCAATATACACTTCTTAAACCTGACTCGGGCAACTCTCAATACCATCCATAAAACATACTCCCAGCTATTTTTTACTCACCGGCACAAAATATACCAAAAAAAGACAAACCAAATAAAAATGATTACTCACTGTCTGTATATAACTATATACCCTGCCAATTACAACCCGATTTAGCTGCACACCCCCTATTCAGTAAAAATCTTTACAGTATGTACAGAAGCAGAAACAATCTAACAATTAATGCTTCGAGAACTCAACAAATCAACACCCTTCCTCCAATTAACATTCTGCTTCCACTCAGATCACCAATCAACGATCAATCAATACCAAAACGCAGAATTAATCTGCAGATCAACAATTCACCGAACACACAATCAAAACTCACGAAATTAACTAGGTTTTAAAGCCAAAAATCACAAACGATTGACAATTCAAAAACAGAATCCGAAAATTCGGAATAGTGACAGTAAACTCACTGTTCATCTCTTCACTCAGGTGAATTCAGCTCCGATCGGTGATGGAAATTGAACTGGAAATGGATGATTGGTTGATTGATTGAATCGGTTTAGTGAGAGAAGAGGAAAGAGAGAAAAGGAGGGAGCGTGGCTTACGCTGTACAGTTTTTGTTTTCATAATGTGTGTGTCTGTCTCGGCGCACCTGAACGAGGTTTGGTTTGGATCACGGGCCTTGACCCGACACGTTAACGGGAAACTTGCTTGGGCCATCATTCCACCATGTTCCTTCATTTGCACCATGTTAGCTAATTTTCGATAATCCCGCATTCAGTCCTCTTGTGTTCTGAAAGTCGAGCAAGATTGTTTGTTATTTCGAGAAATTTGATGTGAAGTTTCTTCCACGTATGTTTGATAACGCCTTGTTATTGACTAAATCTCTCCCACATCGGGTGGTTTTGCTCTCCCGGAGAGTAGAAATTTTAAAATGGATTATAAAACCGTTTGAAGTAGGGTTAAAATGCGATTAATTAAATTTTGACGTAGTGCATGTTGCTTCTTCTCCGGTGTAGTTGGAATGTTCCGATAGGGTTTTCACTTTTTGTTGCTAAGAACTATTTGCAGCTTTTTGTACGACTTTTCTGCAATTGACACGAGTCAACTTCCACAACTATTTTCTAAACTTTTTCTATTATTGGCTGGCATAAAGAGTTATTTCTTATATAGTATGTTCAAATATAGAATCTAGATTCATAAATATCGCTTGGAAATAAGAATTCCAAAATTGAGTCAATGAGTCATCATGAATGACATACGAGAAGATATTGTCGAAAGGCAAATCCTTAACACTTATTACTACGACCTCGTCCTAAACCTCTAATGTGTACCAACTCAGCTTGAAAAAGTCCTAAGCTCACCAATGGCATCTGGTAAGGATTTGCACAAAGACTAGTTGGGGTAGAACGGTAAATTTGTTTTAGTGTCAGACAGGATGAGACTTCACTCAAGATGGATTGAGTGTCTACTCAGTATGATATCGAGATGGATTGAGTGTCTACTCAGTATGATGATCAAGAATATGATGTAATAATGAATTACTGCTGCATGGAGATCTATGCCACTTAAATAGGTTTCCATCTTGAGTGAGTGGAGGGAATATTTTGATCTTGTCCAGTGTATGCTTCACAATGTGCGACCGATGCCTAATTAGGCTCAATGTTCATTAGATATAGGTTTGACCCATGTGCTTTCCTCGACCTTTGGGGGCATAGTGGACATTTTAGCTACTTAATTGAACCCTTAATAATTTTGACAGAGTTGAGCATCGAATTAAGATCCAATTGTAAGATGTAGACTTGGTTTAGTCTTTTTCTTTATAGGACTGTCAAGCCCTTCAGTATCCCATAATCCGCTCTTTAGATTTGTTTCGAATGGTCCCTTGTAGTTTCGTACACTTGGTGTCTACTGACGAATCCCTGAAATTGTCTGACCCAACGCTTACTGTTACACATATGCCTTCCCTACTGGCCTACTCTCATGTGTACTGGATGAGGGACAGGCGTATGACGGGTCAGACCTAGGAGAGGATTAGACCACTTTCATGCCTTATTGCCATAATCCTTAACTTTTACTGTGTTTGAAGCCCATACCTATAAAACGGTGAAATCGGACCACTGTAATCTAGCCTCCTACAAACATAGATTTAGATTTGATGTAAATATAACTAATTTCATTGATAACAATAACAACTCTTTTTTTTAATATATATATATATA
>JAYMSP010006751.1:0-11106 GCA_036897095.1 Plantago elongata
ATATTAGATTAGACATAGCTTATATTTTGTATATATACCCTACATCATTCTATGAATAAACACGATTGATTATTCAATAGTCTTACATGGTATCAAAGGGTTACGATACTTCCGCTGCACAATACCGTGATCATCGACTTTGCTTGTGTTACTGTCCAAAAGCACGAACCCACTGTTCGTTCTTCTTTTTCCCCAAACAGCAACCTGCGATCTCGATTCCTCTCCCCCTGTCGATTTTCGATCCCTTGCCGTTTCCGTGTCCTCAGATCGATCTCGATCTTTTTTCTCTTCTCTAAGACAGAATAACAGCCGCATCGATCATCACCCAACCGGTTCTCCTTGGCCATACCAAACCTGGCCTTAATGGGTTTTTCCACCACCGTGGACTATGCCGTACTATTCTTACCCCACAACAACTTGTAATCCGGCCCAACACCGTCCTCCACGACCCGCACATGCTTACATTGTGCAAACTACGGATGAAAACTAATATATGGACTCTGGCGCTTCGTCCACACGACCAACAATCCAGACCTCACAACGGGGAACCGTCTAATGAGATGTGACAGCACCGGAGACCTCTATTCTGTCACTACGACAAATAAAACTACCCCATCCACCACCTTTCTCGCCACTACTCCACCACTGTGGCATTCTCGGCTTGGCCATCCTGGCGATGATGTTTTTCGTTCTCTTCGTTCTTCTCATTATATTCAATGTAATAGCACTAAGATTTATTTTTGTCATTCTTGTCCTTTAGGAAAACATATTAAATTACCATTACAAGATTCAAAGTTGTCTAATCTTATGCCTTTTTACATAATTTACAGTAATTTATGGACATCATCTGTTTTAAGTTCTTCAGGGCATCGTTATTATCTTTTCTTGGATGACTTTAGCAATTCTTATGGACCTTTCCCATCTCCCACAAAATCCAAGTTTTCTCTATCATTCTCTCCTTTCAAACTCTCATTCGAACACAATTTGAAAGGGACATTAAAACTTTGCAATGTGATAATGATCGTGAATTCGATAACAACCAGTTTCGCTCTTTTTGCACCTCAAATGGCCTTTCCCTTCGTTTTTCTTTTCCCCACACCTCTCACAACGGCAAAGCTGAACGCAAAATTAAGTCCATAAATAACATTATGCGTCCTACACTTGTCCATTCCTCCACCCCTCATTCTTTTTGGCCTCACGCCCTTGATACATCTACGTATCTTCTCAACATATTGCCATCCAAACTTTTAAAATTTCAGTTACCTACTTAGATTCTCTATCGAAGGATTCCTTCTTACTCTCACCTTCGTGTTTTCGGATGCCTATGTTTTCCCCTCTTTCCTTCCACCACAATTAACAAGCTTCAAGCTCGTTCTACTCGTATTTTCTTGGAATATCCTGCTAATCATATTTTTTGGGTATTTCGGTTACTTGTACATCAACTGGCTTGTTTCTCTCACAGCATAATTATGCACTCGATATAATTCAGCGAGCCGGAATGTCCCAATGCAAGCCGTCACTCACATCGGTCGACACCAACAGCAAGCTCGGCTCTGAAGCCGGTTTGCCATGTGAGGATCCGTCTCTTTACCGTTCCTTTGCAGGTGCCTTGCAATATTTACCTTCACTCGACCTGACATCTTCTATGCAGTTCAACAAGTTTGACTTTACATGCATAATCCAAGGGTCGACCACATGAATGCTCTCAAATGCATCATTCGATATATACAGGACACTAGTACTCCCGGTCTCCATCTCGACAAGACCAATGTCAGCTCTCATGTCTCCTATACGAACGCCGATTGAGGCGGTTGTCCGGACACTAGACGTTCTACATCTCGCTATTGTGTTTTTCTTGGCGACAATTTTATCTTTTGGTCTTCTAAGAGGCAACCAACGATCTCCAAATCTAGTGCTGAGGCTGAGTATCGAGGCGTTGTCTTCTGGAGCTACGTTGTCCGATTTCTAAAGCTACTTTGGTCTACTGCAACAATGTCTCCGCCATATATCTTTCCGGCAACCCCGTGCAGCATCAACGCACGAAGCATATTGAGATGAACATTCATTTTGTCCATGAAAAGGTTGTTAAAGGCGAAGTTCGAATTCGCCATGTTCCTTCTCGCTATCAAATAGCATATATCTTCACGAAAGGACTTCCGCGCATACTCTTTGATGATTTTCGTGACAGTCTCAATGTCAGACTTCCTCCCGCTTCGACTGCGGGGGTGCGATTGACTATGTAATCTTAGTTAAATTAGACATAGCTATATATATTAGACTCCTAGTTAGATTAATCTTATTCTCCTAATTTCTAATAGATTAGACATAACTTCTTATATTTTGTATAACCCTACATCCTTCTATGAATATTATTCAATAGTCTTACAATAAAAGTTGAAATAGGGAAATCAATATTACATTTCTTGGGGTTATTAATGTATCCACACACATTTTAAATTCATTTGCTTTCAGTTAATTCATGTGTGTCGATGTTGTTTCCCTGCAAATGTGATGATTAACCATTGCAGTGCAGTTCACCTTGATTATATCTTCCTCACTTAAGTGAACAGAACATTCGGCACTTAGAAGGCGTATATTTATTGAAATTCACATGATTACAGATGGACAATCTTTTTCAGCCTTTTGTCATGTGGTTTCATGCTTGGCTGTAAAATTTCTAACAAAATCTGCATTTTTCAGCGCAACCACCACAAATTTGACAGGAATGCTTTTGGGGAGGTTTATAGTTGGTGCTGGTCTGGGTGTCGGTCCTCCCGTTGCATCTCTCTATGTTACTGAGGTAAATCTGCTTCAAATTCAAGTAATTTGGATGTGGGTGACAGGAGAGAAATTAGGTCTGTATTTATCTTATATTTTCTACCGTCAATTAGGTATCACCTGCACATGTGAGGGGTACATATGGGAGCTTTATTCAAATAGCATCATGTATTGGGCTGCTGTCTGCTCTATTAGTTGGGATTCCTGTCAGAAGCGTCGTTAGTTGGTATGCAAGTTAATTGAGATTATGCTGGCAAATCTAAAAGGTGGTTAAATCTGGCCTCATAAGTGCTCTGTAATGTGTGTTTGTACACAGGTGGCGCATCTGCTTCTGGTTTTCTGCTATTCCAGCTGCCTTGCTAGTGGTCCTAATGATGTTTTGTGCTGAATCTCCACACTGGCTATACAAGGTTTTTATTTTTGACATTTGCACCTGATTAAGAGTATTTCTTGCATGCATTCCCCCGTTTTAGCATTTTCTCCGTTAGTGCAGTGATATTGCCAACTTGTAAAAATTAGGTTTATGTCTTCTACTTTTGGTCCTGGTGATGGTTGTATCCAGGTGTTTCTCATGAATTTATTCTATCTGACAACTTTTTACTTAGGCCTTCAAATTGGAACCTGTTGGCATCTCCCTTCTTTTCCCACCCCTCATGTACACAAAGAGAACACTACTTTTTTGCACCTCCATATACATCTCTGGTATTTTTCTCTAGGTGAATTGTATGCTTGTTTAGTACTAGCTGCTTTTGGGATATTCATAATTCATGGCCTGCTTTGAGATGATTTTGTCAGCTCAAAGATCAAATGGATGTTTCTTGATGGTAATTTATCATGTCGGATTGTATAATTGGTTTCTGGTCATTGCATAATGAAATTGTTGATCATGACAGATGACAAACTTCAAGAAAGATTATTGGGCCGAAAAGATCGATTTCTAGACATACATAATATTTTTGGATGCTGCATTTTTTAATGAACTTCTTCTGATTTGGCAGCAAGGGAGAATTTCTGAAGCTGAAGTTGAACTTGAGAAGCTCGTTGGAGTTTCACATGTCAAAGCTGCAATGGCGGAGCTCTCCAAAACAGAGAGAGGAGATGAATATGATACTATCAAGTTTGTAGAATTGTTCTATGGAAGGCATTCAAGGGGTGAGCAGATAATGATCTTTTTCACTAATATGTACTTGGGTTTGTCATTTCCTCTTACTACACACAGTTGCTGCCTGGTCCTGACTATATAGTGATTGTGAATTCTCTAAAGCCTTTTATTTGCATCAAAAGCTTTTCTATTTACCCAGTTCTTTTGCAGTTGTTTTTATTGGATCAACCCTCTTTGCTTTACAACAGCTTTCTGGAATAAATGCTGTGTTTTATTTCTCTTCAACTGTATTTAGACGTGCTGGCATTTCTTCGAACCTGGCAAATGTATTTGTGGGGATTGTAAACTTCCTAGGTAAGTGCATATTTCAGATTTCAATCAGTCTGTTTTTTAGTTTCATTTTATTTCCCTCAGAAGTTGCCTGACTTGTGTTCCCTGTGATTATGATTGCACGCATCGCAATTCTATGCAGGCTCTGCTGTTGCATTGGTTTTGATGGACAAACTAGGAAGAAAGGCTCTTCTCCTCTGGAGCTTCTTGGGCATGGTAAGCTATTAGCAGCCCGGTTGGCTGTTCAACTTAAAAGTTATCAGTTTTCTCAATAATGTTAATACTGACCTAATTTCCAAGATTGAGGACTTCTGATAAGTTTTTAAAATTTCTAGGACAAAAAATTGCTCTAAGTAATGGTCATCCCAATGCTATAGGTCTGTTCTGCTCTGCTTGCCCAGAAGTTCGCTCTATCGCAGGCATTAGGAATTAAAATTTATTTCCTCATGGATATATGCAGTCCTGTGTGTTATTGTAATTCTCTCACATGTTTTCCTATGGCCGCCTTGGCACTTAGTCCACATTAATTTCACCCAAATGACCTTGTATCACTGTTAAATTCAAATAATCAAATTCTTTTTTCGTATATGTTTCTTGTAATTATACTGGTGTACTAAACAATAGATACAAGTATAAGCTATTACCCAAGTTGCATATCTTCTATGTCTTTATATAGTTGGCAATCTCTTTTATCATTTGAATGAATCACTGAAGTGTTTGACCTGTGGCAAAGATCTGCCCATATGTAGAACTGCTGTATCCTTTGTTACCTATTCTGTCAGTTACAGCATGACATGCATCAAACATGTTGTACATGGAGTCAGCCGTTGGGTATTTGAATGCATGTATATGTGAGCTGGCTTTCTTGAGAATTAAGCTTTTGATGAGTCTCCATGCATGTTATCAAGTAAAATCTTTTGTGACTTGTGTACTTTTGTCAGGCCTCAGCTATGGGTCTTCAAGTTCTGGCAACAGTATTTTCTACGTCAAGTCCTTTTGCCTTTCTTCTATCCATTGGTGGAATGCTGCTGTGAGTTCTGTTTCAAGCACATCATTCTTTCTTTTGACAGTTAACTGTGTGCGTCTTCTCTTCTCTTCTCAATCAAAGTGGAGGGAGATAAATTATCTGAAAATTCACCAATTGAATAGCGATAAGTTATCTGAAACTTCACCAATTGAATAGCGAGCAAAATTCCAAGCAATTTAATATATTTTTTCGTAAGAGACTTGCAATTTGATACTGACAATGGAAAATAATGTCTCCAGGTTTGTCTTCATGTTTGCTGTTGGAGCTGGCCCAGTGCCTGCACTATTACTCCCAGAAATATTTCCGAGCCGAATTAGAGCCAAGGCTATGGCATTTTGTATGTCGGTACATTGGGTAATTTGCTAATACTATCTTTCTTGGTACAAATACACGTCTTAAATGAGCATTTAAAGCTTCCGCTCAATACATTTTAGTTGCTAAATGATTGCATTGATCCTCCCACCAGCCAGAATATTAGGCTAATTATCTGTCTACTTTGTGCTTTCAGGTCTTCAACTTCATTGTTGGCTTGTTATTCTTGCGGTTGCTTGATCAGATTGGTCCTCAGATGTTATATTCACTTTTCTCTGGATTCTGCTTACTGGCCGTGGTGTATGTAAAGCGAAATGTGCTAGAAACTAAAGGAAAATCACTTCAAGAGATTGAGATTGCACTTCTCCAGGATTAGAGCCAACCCTATCGAAGGAAAGTACACTCTAGGAGAAGATTCTCTTGGCGAATTAGTAATTTTGTCCATCTGTGCCTATATAGAGAGCACAAGCGGCCTTGCATGCTCTGGCTGAAATTTTATACGGTTATGATAAATGTAACACTAGCATAGTGCATATCACTAAGAATTTTAATATTCAAATGTACTTGTACGACGGTTCAACAGCCATGTATTTCTACCATGAAGAGATCAATTGTAAGCACCGTAATCTAAATATCACTCTTGTGGTGCATATGTAACTCTAGAGCTGTTATGCATTGCAAAATGATGTCCTTGGCTGCGCCAGTAGTCAGTGGCGGAGCTAGGAATTGAAGTAAGATAGGGCACAAATTATACTTTCTATGTCCCGTCTCATTTGTCATTTTTATGTCCCAATTGAAACTTTTTTATTTTTTTATTGATAATTTTCACATTAATTATAATATGAAATATATTAAGCTTTTCATAGATAACGAAAAAAAATTCATTTAACATAAAATCCAACTATATATCATTTTTGTAATAAAAAGTAATCTTCATTTATCTTTATGAGATTTAAAACTCAATTAAAAATATATATACACATTTAACAATGCTTAATCTTGCATCCAACATATAACCTATTACCTATAACTATTTTTTCAGAGAGTAATGTAATAAGAATATTGGTCCCTACATATTTAAATTAAAAGTACAATGTTCTTTATTCTTGAATAGTAAACTTACCGAATATTTTTGACTTCTATATTATTATTACTAATGAAATTAGACAACACTAAAAATATAATTTCGAGTACAATTGATAAATGATATATATGTCTGTGTGTGTTTGTTTTCTGACTTTAAAATTAAGTTTTTATGGAAAATATGAGATTATGATAAAAACAAAACAAGTATAATAACTATTAATAAGTCAAAATGGATTGAAAATAAAACAAATGTAGAAAATGAGAGGTCAAGAGGAATGCAAAACTTTAAAATGTACACAGTGAGTGAACACCAGCCCTCCTACAAAAGTAGGACCCATTCAACTTTTACAAACCACTAGGAGACTGTTAACGTTTGTTTAATTCTGGCGCTTTGAACTTACATTACTGTTACGTAACCTAACTTATATATAACGGAATTCTCAGGGTATCGGGATCTTCGTACCGAAATTCTAGTGACTCAGCTGGCCATATACTAAATCCGCCCGTGCCTCAGCTGGCCATATACTAAATCCGCCCCTGCCTGTGGTTATAGCAATCATTCGATTAAGGGAGGGAGCTGAGGGAGGAGTCATATTGATCACATGTTAAGACTGAAGACCAAATTGTGTCTATGCCCTCTGAGTCTGATCACAAATTCGAATGTCATTAAGATCATACTGTATGTGCTTGCCTTTGAGTTTGAGCTTATCGTGCAAGATGCGTTTGTAAATTTTGCAATCTTAGAATCTCAGGCAGTGCTACCCGGCTCGTGAGTAACAAAGATTGGTTTCCAACGGTTTTGTTTTCCTTCTCTGTTTGGACATATTGATTTGAGAGCTATCAGTACCAGCGGAAAATGAAATGGACACCTTATCGACTGCAGAGATACAACTAATGCAAGACAAACATACGTTTAACTTTCGGAAGAAAATCCAACGAGCATTTACAAGTCTACATTTAAATTTCCAAAGAAAATGACATGGACACCTTATACGTTATACATAATCACATTTTCCCTATTCTGTACAATATTTTTGTAAATTCGAAACTCCGGAAATATCTCTTCATCATTCGAATTAATAGTTTCTCAATCGTACAAGGCAAAATAAGTTTACAACTCCAAACTTGCCACATTTTTGGTGGACATTCTTTACATACCGCTGTACCCGGCTCTGTTCCAACACTCAACTTCCGTGAAGCCAGCTTTGATGAATAGCTGGGGACAAGAACAAAGAAAAAGGGGCAGAAGTGTAGAGTGAGATCAAGAAAACCGAAGTGAGAAACCATTTCCGCCTGTCCTTTCAAATGATCCCATATCGTCGAAATCAGATTCCCAATCATTATTCTTATCAGCGATCTCGATGGAGGAATCTTCATCCTGATCCCCATGTTTCGAAGGAACCCTCAACTCTGATAAAGGTGCAGGTTTTGGTTCTTCATTCAGATATTTGTCTTGCAGCAATTCTGTTGCAGTAGCTCTACCTGCAGGGTTGAAACATAGCAATCTCTTGATAAGGGAAGCTTCATCAGGAGAACGGTTTGGCAAACACCCTTCTAAACCTGTGGGCAGTTCTACTTTCTCAAAGGAAATGATGTTGAAATCAGGAAGTTTAACACAGCCAGGCCAAATTTCTTCTGTTAAATTACCTAAAATACTAAATATTTTCCCCAGCTGATCAATATCTGAAGTTCCTGGGAAAATTGGCTTAAGACTTGAGAGCTCTGCAAAAATACACCCCAGAGACCATAGATCAATTTCTAGGCCATAACTTGTGGACCCAAAAAGTAGTTCAGGACATCTGAACCACCGAGTTCCGACACATGATGTAAAGGCACCACTGTCATCAGCTCCACAGTCCGCACCGTAGTAAGAATAAGAATGCTGAAAAGGATCTTCTTGATCACTCATGGAGTAAGTAGCTGCATTAGACATTGTAGCATCTTTATCTATGTCGTTTGAAGTATCAGTAACTCCGACTTCATTTGGCATGGAGCATTCTTCACTTCCTGGTATTCTTTGCTCTTGACCTGACTGATCTCCAGGAATTTGAACAACTCCATGAGCTTGAGCTACAGGTTCATCATAAGACTGATCATATCTTCCATCATCAGCTGGTTCCAGAAGTATCCTAGCCTGAATATAAAAAGAAACATGTTAAGAGCCCACCCCGCAAAAGGATGGCTTGTTCTATGGCACAATTTGGAAACAATTGACCACTGGATATCACCGATAACCATGATTGATATATTTTCAGAAAGCTAAGATAAGATGCAACCTGCAACAACAGTTAACTCTATACAACATTTCCCCAGCTAAATTTATTATATGAACAGACAAAGTGACATTAGTGTCATACAAATAGAATCAGGCACAAAAGATGCAATATACTTCAGCTGCAATAATGGCAATTGTTGTTTGAAGATTCTGCTATTGCTCAAGTTTAAAAAACCAAGCATTCACTGGCACTCACATACATGATGATGTCTTTAGCAATAACTACTCATGTCTATTTGATCATATACATGCATGCAGATTTCTCAATTAGCAGTTTATATTCAAGCATGGTATACGCATGCTGGCAACTCGATTTTCAACAAGTCAATAATAAATCACCGTCTCAGATTCAACTCATCAGAGAAGTCCAAGGAATAAATACCTCCACCCAGCCAGTTGTCCTAATCACCACCAGAAAGTAGACGATTCAAGTTTTTTTGACTTGTACTGCTCTAAAACTGGATATAGTACATAGAGCTAGGCATCACATCATCCATGCTAATCGGTTTACACACTAATCCGATATGACACTTCTGCAGAGCTACTAAAATAACTCAATGGGTGACAACTGAACCAACATAAGAGTACAAAAACTTGTTCATTTGGCACAGCTGGTAAAAGGAGTATGATGCAAGTGGTATAATATGATGTTGACTTAGCATTCCCAAGGCCATGCATATTGCTTAAGATAAAATGAAGCAGTGCATGTTTACTATCATCCAGCTACAAATTAGTAATTACAACTCAAACATTATTATCTTTCCCATCCAACACCATGCTGTTGGACCAAGGGAATTCAATTCCAAATCCTCGCCACCATGCCAGTAATAGTATATCAATTTTGACACTTGGCCAGTACTAAATTTCTATTTTAACACCCACATAAACCAAGGAACGCAACCAAGTTTCTTTGAACCAAGCTTGACAGAACTAGAAGGATCACACTTACTTATAGGTCCATACCTCAGTCTAGGAGTTAGCGCAGTAGCAGCATTGCAATCGAATTTCACGAAACAAACAGGTTATACAGTATACACTATACAGATTACTCTTCAGGTAATAGATTGACACTAGACCTTCTCAATTACGCATTATCCATTGTATATAAATTTCAAGCAGACGGAAATAATCTGATTATACTTAATGTATCATAAATCGAACAATTACGACACAAACCTGACCAAAATCGGCAATTTTAAGAACACCGTCAGCTGAAATCAGCAAATTGGATGGCTTCAAATCCCTATGAACAATCGAATTCCTGTGACAAGCATCCAATCCCACCAGAATCTGAACCATCCACCTCTTCACCTCACCGACACTCAATCCACCTTCCCAGTCCTTCTTCGCCGACTGAATCACCGCCGCCAAATCAGTCTGCAAGTACTCAAGCACCAACACAGCGTCTTCATCCTCGCTCCAGAAGTACTCGAGCAAAACGACAACGTTGGGGCAATCGCGAAGCAATTGGAGAGCCTCGATCTCGCGGAAGGCGGACGTGTAGTCGTGAACCTCTTTCAAGGCGACGGTTAGGGAGTCGGAGCGGCGGATGGCGCGGTAGACGTCGGAATAGGCGCCGGAGCCGACACGTTCGAGGATTTCGTACTTGCTGTTGATCTCGCGCCGGGTGTGGATGCTCCAGCTCTTTGTTGGTGGCGGAGATGAGCCGGTCGGCTCAGACTCCAGTGGAGACGAAGGAGAGGAATCCATTGGGTTTTAGTTTGGGAAAATTGGAATTGTTCCACTGTTATACCTGGTGATGGGAAAATAACGTTTCACCCCCTTGTATTTGAATCTACTCTCACATGGACCATGGTTAAGATTGTTAATGATTCTATCTATTTTAACATGGTTAGTCTTAGGATTGTTAATGGGGCGATTCGAGTTCAACTTTCTTTACTACTAGTATTACTTCACTGAACTTGATATGTAAAATGTTTAATTAGTATTAAAGTATTATAATATAATTTAACTGAACATTACGTTTCAGATTAATTAATTATAAAATTATAAACAATTAAAATAAAAAACATGTGATAGAACAGACGGAATAATTTATAACAAATTAAAAGTTTTTCTTATTGTTGATTTTACCATTGATTAGTAAACCGAGTGTGTGTGTGTGTAACTATATATATATAAGTTAACTGAACGTTACGTTTCAGATTAATTAATTGTTAAAATTATAAACAGTTA
>JAYMSP010006752.1:0-11105 GCA_036897095.1 Plantago elongata
CTGGAGAACATACATGCCTGAAACAAGTTAATAACAAAGAGGCAGACCAAAACTGGTTGGCATTAAAGGTATGTACTCTGATTTTTTATGCTTATATAAACTGTGGGTTTTTCAAGTTAGTAACACAATTTTTTCAATGTATGCTAGGTATATGATGAGTTGGTTGCAAATCCCTCATTGAACACATACAAGTTGAAAGCTTGGGCTTTAAACATACTTGGAGTTACAATCCCTTACATGAGAATGTATAGGGCAAGAACCAATTCCCTTTATCAGTTGGGTGGTAATCCTGAAGAAGGCTACCAAATGATGCCAAGGTATCTGGAGATGTTAAGGAGAACTAATCCAGGTTCAATATTGGAGCTGCAGAGGGATGTTAAACAAATAGAGAGGGGACCTTATTCAAGAGGATGTTTATGGGACTTGATGCTTTGAATAGGGAGATTCTGAATTGGTGTGCACCCTTCCTCTTCTTTGATAAGTGCCACCTAAGAGGCAAGTATGGATGATATCTTCTAAGTGCAGTAGGGCAAGATACAGACTATGGAATCTTTCCAGTAGCAGTTGCAATAGTGGAGTCAGAGACTAAGGAAAGTTGGTCATTTTTCCTCCACTGCTTGACAAACATGCTTGGTCCATTCAATCCAGATGATCATTGGAATTTTATGGGAAATAGGCAAAATGTACTTTAGTTTTCATACTAAAATGCAATTAATATGTTTGGTTTTGATCTATGAATAACAGTTTATGTTATGTATTTATAGGGACTTGTACCTTCCATTGTTGAACTTTGTCCAACTGTGACAAATATTGTGCCAAACATATATATGAAATTTCAAATTGAAGTGGACTCCAAAGAAGCTAAGAAGATTTTTCTGGCAAGCTTCTACCTCTTAAACTCTTTATAGCTTTAATAAGGCTATGAATAGGTTAAGTTCAGCTAGGCCACAAACAGCTGAGTGGTTAATAAAAATACACTTTGGACAGTGGTCTAGACACTCATTTGATCCAGCAATTAAGGTTGACCATGTAACAAATAACTACAGTGAAAGTTTTAATTCATGGATAGAACCAGTTAGGGGTTTTTCTGTGTACACCATACTAGAAGGAATAAGGCAACAAGCCATGAAAGGATCACAATTAGAAGGAGAAAAGGGGCAATCTGTCTTTCAGTTTTGATGCCTAGGACCCTTGCTAAATTGAATGAGATAGCTCATAAGTCAAGGAACTGTAGAATTGTAATTGAGGCTGGGAGAGTGTTTGAAGTGGAAGACTTGAGCTTTAAATACGTCACCAACTTGGACGAGAGAATCAATGATTGCAAAAGATGGGACATTAGTGGTCTCCCATGTAGACATGCCTGGTTGGCCATTCAGGAGCTGAGAGATAACCCTGTGAACTATCTGTCACAAAATCATACCAAAGAAGCATATCAGAGAACCTATGACATAATATTGAACCCTATTCCTCAGTCCCCATTTTGGCCACAAAACCTGACTACTGAACTGTGCAATCCACCTGATGTAAGGAGGGCACCTGGCAGACCACTTGAGCAGAGGATTAGGCATCCTAGTGAGGCTCCTAGGAATGCTAATAGTAATCTCAGAGCTCTAGGTAGATGCACCAATTGTGGTAACATAAGGCACAACAAAAGGAAATGTGTAAGTTTCCTGTTAGATTTGATTCATATGCATAAGCTTTGTTATCATTATTGCATATCTAAGTATTGCATTTTGTATAATACAGACTGGTCCTCCAAGGCAAAATGGTGGAAATGGAGCAGGCAGAGGGAATGTAGGTGGTAGAGGAAATGGAGCAGGAAGAGGACATGGAGGTCCAAGTTCATCAGCCCCAAGGGTATGCTCTTGTGCATATGGTTTAATTTATATCTTCTTTATTTCCTATGTCTTATGTCTTATGTATCATTTCAGAGTAAGAGAACCAATCAAGCTCAAGCTGTGACAAGTGGAGCAGGTCCATCTAAGAGGATGAGAGGGAGAAATGCATCACAAACACAAGAACAACGCAGTCAACCCATGAGCCAACCTGATATCTTCTGATTTGGTGATAGGCTTGATCTTGATCTTTTGATGATGTCAATTTTGTTTATGTTTGATACTATGCAATCATCTCTCTATTTGGTGTTGAATCATTTTGGCTAGTCCGCAATCAGTTTGATTGGTAGATTACTTGTTTTTGGAGACTATTACCTAGCATTTGTATTGGAGTCAGTGTTTATTTATGAAGACAATTTGATATGAAAATTTGGGAAATCCATTTCAGTACTTGCATACTTGTTTACATTATAATGATTTCAACACATCAAGTGATAATCTTCACAATTAGACAACATAGGAATACACCAAACAAAACTATGTTAATTGCAACTAATTTTCTAAGGAAGATGTCTAGATCATCTCTTCCAACTCTCCCAACTCCATTACTCATTTGGCTTGTCCCTTCATGCTCATTTGTGTGAACTTGGAAATTGGCGATCCATGATGAGGACATTGATAATACAACCTACCATTATTCTTCGTACTACTTGATACCACCACCGTGCAATATCCCGAACAGTTATATTGGCGACAATTTGCAGCCCTTCGAGCACTTGAACTTGAGGAGTTTTAAGCCATAGTTGAGTACAAAGATACAAGAACAAGAAGAAAAGTGTGAGAGAACAAAGCACAAGAGGCTATTTATAGCCAAAATATTTGAAAAAAAAGGTCACTAACAACTAGTTTTTTCAAACAACTAACATATTTATCACATACAAAGTTAATAGGGCATACCCCGCCTTCACCAATCCGCATCATTCATGCTGGATTCATCGATCTCCACGTATGCATCTAGACCCACCCCAGCCACCACTCTCATCCGAGCAAGCCATCGCCTCCGGGCCTCCCTCTTGTGCTTCTTCAGTGCCGCAGTGTGAGAACGAGTGATCCGGTGATCAAGCTCTTTTAGCTCCCGCAAGTCCATCTTCGGGCATGACAGCTCGTGCAGATTCAGATCAAGGTCGATCAGGTCCACCGAAGTCCCTTCACCCGATAAGGAAGGCGAATGCCAAACCCCACTGTTGCAGTTCATTAGGTCCTTCCATCCTTGATACCTGGGGAAGATAGGAGCCTCGAACGGATGAGCATTCGGGCTAGGAGCATCGGACAGCTGAGGATCCGGAGTTGGGGCTTCAAAGGGGACAATATCTAGATTAGGGGCCTCGACCAGAACAGGATCCGGGTTGGGAGCTAGAAGAGGCACGGAGCGACGAGTATCATACTCATCCTGATAGTGCGCCCAGCGTGAAAGACCGGATTGACTCTTCGACATCCGGCATAACAACAATCAAAGTCGGATGCAAAGGACCCGAAAAATAGAAGACCCGAAATCAAAACCACAAGAGAAGTGAAACTTACCTCGCGTAATGTTTTCTTCACCTCGGATGGGTTAAAAACTTCAATCAACAGTGGTGAAAATGAAAATAATAGCCCCTATTTATAGGAAGATAATTTGGACAACACAGGCATTTATTGCTTCTTGGCTTTTCATATCCACCGTTGAACTGTTTGATCCAATGATCACGCTGCAACTCGGAAGACGAAAAGACACAATTGGTCACCCAAGCGTCGCCTTGGACAAGGGCACACCATTCGGAAAATCACTCCAGATGTCTCAACAATCGGATGACGAACACATCCTCTCGGATGTGTTAGGGTTCGGATGTTCGAGAGATATCTTTCAAATACAAATACTCCTTTTTCAAAGTTACAATCCGGGATCTCTCGCCTCGGATTGTAAGAAAAAGTATAGGGGGAGAGAGATACTCTCAAAAGGATTTCTTTTTCTCATGGAACGGATTGAACAAAAGACTTCTCCTTTTTAATAGTTCACAACTATCTTTTACTTAATATTATATTCTGGAAAAATTAATTACGTAGAAATTAACCCAGCGAAAATGATGCAAAATAAGATCGCATAGCTTAATCAGAACCTGACTCTGATGCCATTGTTGGGATTGTTTTGGGGAAAATAACCTCTAAGGTAACACAGCGGAAAGTTAAAACTTTCACCAACAATGAATAACTGACAAGCTATATAGATACTTATAATTGTGAAATATATAAATCGAATGCTTACTTGTCACACTAGTTTTCCTGACAGCAGCTTTGAAGCCTTAAAGCTCTTCTATGAATTTGCTACGGCGACATATTGAGCTTCCTTGATCCAGATGCATTAAACAACGTAACCCTATATCCGGTTGTTTGTATAAGCGGTCGACCTTAATTGATACACATCTATTGAGCAGCAAAAGCACTCAAACACAATCTCGAGTTTGTTGAATTCTCTTTCGAAGAATTGCTAGGATATTCTTCTTAGAGAAATCTTCCTAACTATTAAGAAGGACGTATGAATTTGCGTTTACCTTCAAGTATCTCTTCCAAGAGAATAAGTAGAAGTATATCACATGAATTATGAAGAGGCTATCTTCTTATATAATGACATATGAGTAGGGACCAAGTTAAGCAAGAGGAGTAGTGGAGAAGTCATGCAATAGGAGTGGTGGTCAAGCCAAGTGACGAGTAAAGTACAAGCTAGCTCGAGGAGTAGACACCAAGCTATAGTGAAGAGTAATGGTTAAAATTCACAAACTTCCACTTCACCACAAAAGTCGGGACGTGCATCAAACACGCATCTTGCTCCTTTGACATGTCTCCAATACTCAATTAATTAAGTTCAAATAAATCAAATTTAACTTAATTAAATATTTCTCTATCAAATAAAAAATTCTCCATTAATTATATTTAATTCAATTAAATGATTAATCTAATTAACATTTAAGTAATTTCTATTAAATAGAAAACCCTTCATAATATAAATTAAATATCCATAATCCAATTAGATATTTAATTAATTCTAACATACGATTGGTGCACCAATTACTTTATTGTGTGACCCTTAGGGCCTTATGTATAGCAAGCACTAACCAAATCAAGGTCCGGACGAACTCCTAGACGATTTACTGGACACTCTTGATACATAAGGATGTTTGTGAGGACTTATACAAACTCCCAGAAATATAGAGCTAATGATGATACGGTCCATTTATTCATGAATACTTGATTAAGTCTAGAACTGGATATTGTGTCTGTTCTAATAACTTAATCAATATCTCTTAATCGTATTAGTTGATCCTTGACATATTCGAACACTATTTTGAATACATGTCTAATGCACTGGCCAGTGACTAATGATCAACTAAATATGAGAAGTAGAGTATTCTCTCTAATTCTATTACAAGGAATGAATTCTATCTTGGCTCAACTACGATTTCCATATGATCCATGATGTACCCAGCGCATGTCATATCTACCCCTCAGGAGTGCAAGCGTTGGTCATGACCAAAGTACATCACTTCACACATGAAGTCGTATTGACCTCAAATTGAAGGACTATTACATCACCCTACAAGTCTATACTTCCATAGACACATATATAGAATACACCAAATGTTTCTATGTAGGGTATACCAACACTCTCTAAAGAGTCCATGTGTCCATAATTAATAACCGAGTTATTCGTAGTTGTGAGAACCACTACATCAATCTAAGGATATGATGCAGACCACATACCAATCTTTAATATCTAAAGGATATTATGCATCATCGATATTCCATTCTCGATGATCATTTATTGGGGCGATTTAAGAGTTTATGTTATATCACTTAAGATCTCACACTCTTAGTGACAACATTAAACTCATGGGAACACGTGTATAAATGGATGCATGCAAACAGACAATAAACATTAAAAATGTAATGCCAATAAATGTATAGTCCATATATACACATTATAAATTACATAAATTATATGCAAATACTGAATGCGAATAAGTACAAATGTCCCCATTATGATTGTCTCTAGGACATATATACCTTCAGGTATACCCAACCGAGAAACCATTTGATAGATTCTATTTGTGCGTCTATGGAAGTATCAGTGTGTAGGGTGATGAAGTAGTCCTCCGACTTGAGGTGCGGAGTGATGTGCTTTGACCATGACCAATACTTGCACTCCTAGATAGGGGTAGATACGTCATGTGTTGTACATCACGAAGTATATGGGAGTAGTAGTTGAGCCAAGGTGTAGGATTCATTCCTCATAATAGATTTTGAAGAGAATACTTTAGTTCTCATAATTAGTTTGATCGTTAGTCATTTGCCAATGCAAATGATGTATTCAAAATGATGTTTGAATATGATCATAGACCAACTAATAAGAATAAGAGATAAATGAATAAGTTATTGGAACAAATACATTATCAAGTTCTAGATTTATTCGAGTATTCGTGAATGAAAGGACCGTATCATCACGAGCCCTACATTACAAATGGTTTGTATATACTTTCAAATGTTCCTTGTATATTAATAATGTCTAGTAAATTGTCTAGGAATTTCACTAAGACTTTGATTCAATTAGTGCTTAATATACAAGACCCTATATATCACACATTATGGTGATTGTTATAACGATGAGTATTATGATAATTATGTATTAATTGGATTATCAATAATTTATTATGAGAATTATTAATTAGATTCAATAATATAATATTTAAGGTTTATTGAAAAATAAAGTCCATTGGACCACAAAAATAGAATATGGGTTGGGCCTTATGATATTTGAACTAGATACCTCTAGGAGTTGGACTCTCCTACAGACCAACTAGGCTAAGCAAGTTGTTGGTGTAATTCGGGTAAATCCGAATATAACGAGGAGACGACAACGTTTTTTGATGGATCAAAACACGTGTGTTGGATGGTTGTAAAGAGTCCAAATCTTCTTGGGCTTTTGTGATCACATAATATTATAAATAGACCGGTTAGGTCTTCATTATTCTCACTCTCAATTCATATATTGAAATTCTTATCATATCGTTGAAGAACCTCCTAGCTTTCTTGGTAGAATACATCCCTGTGATACCGAGGTTGAGGACAACAAATGTGATACCGAGGTTGAGGACAAAAAATCAAGAGAAGTTGGATAACTTTGAGGAATACGAAAGGTTGTAAAGAGAAGAAGCTGAAGCTGAGGAGCAATAATTGGAAGCTGTTGAGGTTCCTGTTGTTGTTGTTGTTGTTGTTGTTGTTGTTGTTGTTGTTAATCCAGAGCTTAATTTGTTATTGCTGGAAGTAGATAAGTAAGTGCAAATTACAACTCTTTATATATTCAAGTTAAATAATCGTTATTAGTAAAATTAAAATTTTCACAAATTACAACTCTTTATATATTCAAGTTGAATAATCGTTATCAGTAAAATTAAAATTTTCAAAAATTCGCTGCGTTCACTATCATGTTATATCTTACGTTTATTTATATCGGGTCACCCAGAATTTTGAAACGTTTGTATGTATTATGCATATCCTGAAAACATGTAACAAAATGCCTAGTTTCCAAATGGTTTGTACACTAGCTTTTCATGTAGTTGTCGCGGTTTCAACTCTTGCATATCACATTTTATCTTTACATAGATGTTTTCCAGCTATCTCTCCCTTTATTTTACTATATACTCCTTTTATTCACATTTATCTTCCTGTCATCTTTTCATATATTTTTCTTCACCTATCTTCCTTTTCTCTATTTTATTTCATTTTGTTTTGTTTTAAAGTGTTTTCTTAATTCCTTCATCTATTCCCTCATCACCTTACCTTTTAACTTCCAATTCTTTTTCTTTTAAGATGTATTTCTTTTAACTTCCAATTCTATTTCTTTTAAGATGTATTTCTTTTAACTTGTCAAGGCAAAATCATTCATACTTCTTAATTTTTATATTACCTTCTCTCATCGCGTGCAAGTCGTACTCGGTACCACTATCATGTGCTTTATTAAGCCATATTACATATTAAGTACTCAAGAGTTCGGTACTATTAAAAAAATAATCATATATTTAACAAGTCATATTGCTTTTATTCACCTTTTAGACTAATTTTTAAAAATTAATTACTATACTATACTAAAGTTGCTTGTGATTTCAATTCTACCTTAACATTAGTCCACTCAAACACAATTTTTTGGATTCGCCCTCGCTTTGCACACACATTCTCAAAGACCGTTTGGTACGCCGTGATGTCGAACTCGAGGTATCTCCTCTCTCATTTTCATGATTCATCCCCTTAGGCATGTTTGTTGTGAATCATGTTGGGCACTTCTTCCTTCTATATTGATCTTGTGGATTTTAGATTCTCCTCAGGTAACTTCCCCATGTGGCCTTCATCCTCTATAGGCAATGGTTATGATTCTTTGCGGGTTCGTTCCACAAAGCCGTTTGGATGTGGCCTCGGGAAATTTGTCAGCTTTTTTCTCTATTAACAAATGGGGCTTCCTTTAATTTTCAGAGGATTTCGCGTGTAGAGGGGTGACAACATGGTGGGACAGTGTAGTAACAAAATTTCCTTTAGTAAATTTTAGAACACTTCGAACTATTCACCTAAGGTGTAAAATATTGTTATTTGTAACCCGGAGGCAGTGGGGACTGTCAGAACGACAAGATTGATGATAGGGGGTTAATGCCACACGTGGTTTGTCGCTGGTAGTAAGTTCTTAGTGCTTTGTCTTTTACGCCCTTTCTCCATTTATGTGTTGTAATCATCACAGATCGAACCTCCTTCTCCAAGTCTCCTTTATGATTGTTGCTTGCTCCTAAGGCGACAGCGTAAACAACTTATGTATTCTTGCTCATGTGACACCATAAAGTTGCAAGTGAAGTTTAAAATATAACTTAATAGAATTGGGATCCAATGCTACTCATACCAACAATGTGCACTTTTATTTTCGAAAATCCATCCATAAGAACTCTATAGTTAACTGTGTTTGCTCTAGCGGGGTAATGTGACCGACTGTCAAGTCTCTCGATTCGCACACGAGTAGTGACAAAGTGTGCACGAAAGGAGTAAAGAATCAGGAGAAAGTTGTCCATGAGTAATAGTGCTGATTCAAAGCGTTTCGTCTCAATCTATTATAAAAAAGATATATAAAATAATAATATTATGAATAGGTTAACTCGCTGACACGATTAACACTAGACTTAAGCCGGATCGATAGTTGGGACCGGGCTCCAAAACATAAGAGGGCAAACATTCCACCCAAACTGAACACTAGCTTAATTTTACAGAGACATACAAGAGAGAGTGGTGAACTCCGTAGAGAAGTACAGTGGTAGACAGTGCAAATATGGCGGCGGCATCATCACCTTCAGGCGTAGGCATGGAACTCGAGAAGATGAGCATAGAGCAGCTAAAGGGACTGAAAGAGCAAGCAGATCTGGAAGTCAATCTCTTCCAGGACAGTCTCAACAACATCCGCACCGCCACCGTCCGCCTCGACCAGGCTTCCTCCGCCCTCAACGACCTCTCCCTCCGCCCCCAAGGTATTCCTTTCTTTGCTCCTTCCAATTCGTTTCTGATAATAAATAAATAACTGATTTTGATTTTTGCGATCGATCGATCATTAGGGAAGAAAATGCTGGTTCCATTGACGGCTTCTCTGTATGTCGCTGGAACACTTGACGATTCGGAGAAGGTGTTGGTTGATGTTGGGACTGGTTACTTCGTTGAGGTCTGTGTTTATTTATTTTCCTCTACAGACTTTTGTTGATCTTATTTATTTAGCCCTAGCTCAGTCTCCTAGCTATATGTTTATTCTCATCACCAGAAAACCATGGCGGAAGGTAAAGATTACTGTGACCGGAAGATTAATTTGCTAAAGTCCAATTATGATCAACTTCTAGAGGTTCGTTTTCGATATCATGCTCTTCCATTTTAAGTTTATCATTAATTATCACCAGATGCTATGTCATCAACTTGGGTCGGGCTACTTATTACTGATTTTTTGTTGTGGTGCATTAGGAATTGGGATTAACATCTTTTTACATATGCATTTTTATATATTTTTCTGCATATGTATTGATTATTGAATAGTTCAATCTCTCCCGAAAATGGAGAAAAAAAGAAAGTTAGAAAGAAAGAAAAGAATTGATCTATATCAGGCTTCTTTATGATTAGTCTCATTAATGCTTGTTTGCCTCTACGTGGAAATGATGGTTACCTCCGAAGATTCATAATAGTTCGGATGTAATGCTTAGGCTCTTCTTAGAACTTTGAGAGAAAGTCGATGATCAGTGGATATAGGTCTCTTGCTCTATGCGTTCAAATTCAAAATTTGTTGAACATCCCCTTCATCCTCACCCAACTGTACCATATTACTCATCTTCACCTTTTTAATTCCTTTCATTTTTCTCCATCTCTCAACCTTATCATTGCTAGTCAGAGTAAACTTGCTTAGCTCTTGTAATGCCTCAACTAGTCAAATGCTTACAAAAAATCACAACTCAGTTTCTTGGTAGTATTAGCGCGCACCAACTAGTTCATTCCCAAAAAAAATTAACGTTTTTACTCTTTGGTATAATCCTGTCGAGTTGTGGGAGAGTACCATATCTTGGGTCTTATTAAAGGTAGTAAGACAACAAGGACTATAAAGAAAATAAGAATTAAATAAAATCGCTAATTGAATTAGAAAAAATGTAGCTTAACTATAAATTGAGCAATTGAAGTTAAAAAGCCATAAACCTTAACCAAATCAATTTACCGGTGACCCGGCTCCTGGGCGGAAAACGGCTGGAGAAGTGACAGTAAGAAAAAACAGATTAGAAGTGGTGTGAGGTGCAACACACGGGGCAGGATGAAAAGAAAATGAAATATTTCTAATCTATTTTAGGTTTCATTTTGGAAACAGGTGAGAAGTGGTGTGACGAGGTCGAGGTAGTTAGGTACATCACACGGGGTAGGATGAAAGAACATAAGCTAATTTCTATCTATTTAGGTACCCTTGTTGGTAGAAGAGAAATTTACCTCCAAGTTTCAGGTTTCAGTATAGCAGCAGGTCGCATGCTTTTATTCAATCAGGTGATCCTGGGAACCTTAGGGATTTCCTACAGTGCTATGCTCCTTGTTGAGTGGTGTCTGTAGTGGGTAAGTGTAAAGAGGGATTGACAACACTGGACGGGGACGTCATATACCTCATAGTCCCCACCGGAATATGTATCTGGGGAC
>JAYMSP010006753.1:0-11104 GCA_036897095.1 Plantago elongata
GTCCATATGTATACAATGCTAGATCTCAAATACTATGGACATGTCATATATCCAATGGAAATTTCTGAAACAGGAATCAGGAAACCATTTAAGACACGATGCTTATGAGAACCAAATAGAGCAACATTATACATATTTCTGGAAATCAAATATGTCTAGGTTTTTGTGTTATTATCATTTATATGATAAGTAACATAAAAACAAGACTTGCTTTCTGAAATGATAAGCCCAAAGGTTTTCTGGTATCACACACTAACTGTGACTTATGGATATATCTTGCCAAAATTCATTAAGTGGACACAAAAAGATTTGTTGATTGATATCATAACAAGATATTGAACAAGATCCCTTGATGAGTAAACGTTTTAATCTCAATGGGTGAGATTAATTCTCGGTAAGAAATGCCTGTTGAGAAAACAGTCATGGCCCACGATGCATTTAATGCAAAGTAGAAATGTATACCACGCCGATGCAATGTACACAATTACACATACGGATATCTATATGCATGATGTATATATGTATTTTATATTGCTATATATAAAGGATTCTAGTAAGAGACAAACCCTTTTATCAAATCCAAAATTTCATCTTGCATCAAAATAGCAAAAACTCTCTAAGTTTTTTGCAAATCCTTATGCCAATCTTCTGAGTATAGCTTAGTCCTATGAAAAGAAAGACTAACACTTCTCGATGAGTACTTCTTTCCTAATCCTACCCAGAAACTCTATATAAGAAAATGGCATCCATAAAGACCTCATCCAAGAACTCAGCTCTTCTGCTGAAAAGCAAGAAGAGATGGTTTTGCAAGTGTTGAACAAACACTTGCTGGGTTATTTCAACCCAGAGGACTGGACTTCCAGCTTCAGAATGAATTGGGGAGCACACATGGTGGAGCAGTACTTGAATGTGGCTATCTCTTCCACTCGGGACATGAACTTGATTGTGAAAATGCTATCCAAGGCACACATCAAGAAATTCCTTTATGCCGCACCTACTGGATTATCTCCAGTTGATATCTTAGAGTTCTATAACTCTTTCCAAGTCTATACTAAGATAGTGAACAATGTCGAGGAAACGTTCATACTATTGAATGTTCAAGGTGTAGAAATACATCTTGATTGTGATGCTTTTTGTAAAATCTTCCGTCTCAGAAATCGTGGGACAACATGGGAGATTAACACAAAAGACAAAGTTCTGAATTCCGCAGTCAGAGTTTTGTATGAAGAAGCAACAAATGACAAGATAGAGGACTGCCCCTCATTTCATATTGGGAGACATCAGGACCAGACATTTGTTTGAGCACTGGAACGTGCTTGCCAGCATCCTGCATAGATGCTTGGATGGAAACAAAGATGGCATTGACCAGATAAGCCTGGAGAGGTGGATGATAATGGCCATTCTCCAAAAGGAACTGATGAACATGGTCAATGAGTTTGAGTCCAAAATCGTCAAAGGTCGTGCAGACACCAAGTCTAACATGCACTATGGTCTTAAAATTTGCTACATTTTGGAGAAATGTAGAATTGCTCTCAGAGAGAAAATGGACATACAAGTGACCAACAATTTATCGACATGCTCTTGAGGAAGCCTTGAAAAAGGTTGCCAAAGATGAGTTGGTTGCTCAGAGTGAAGGAGTACCTACAAAAGAGGTACATGGTGAGGTCCACATTGCAAAGAAACCAAGGAACAATAAACCTAGATCAAGGAAGAGGATTCAGCTTGTCATTGATGACACTCCTCAACCAGGAATCCACAACGTGTTCCACGTCTCCCAACTCAAGAAATACCACCCCGATCCTGAACATGTTCTCCAACCCACTGAAGTCAAACTCGAGGAAAACCTGACCTATGAAGAGAAACCTCTCCGAATCTTAGACATCTAAGTGAAAGAGCTTAGAAACAAGCAAATCCCTCTGGTCAAGATTTTTTGGCATAATCATACCCTCGAAGACGCCACTTGGGAAAAAGAAGCTGAGATGCGGGAGAAGTACCCATACTTGTTCACCGAAGATAGGTCGAATTTGGAGGACCAAATTCCCTAAAGTGGGGGAGAATGTAAGAACCGCAATTTCCTCGTGATCCGAAAATTAATTTAATATAAATTATTATTTCGCACGAGCGAAAATATTTATATTGAGTCGAATTAAAAATTTAAACGCCGAGCGTATTTGCCGAAAATTGTTAATTAATATTATATTAATAAAATAATAATTATTTATTTTAATTTTTCTATGGCATGAGTTCGACTCAAATAGTGCTCGGGAATCGATTTCGCATTTTTTCGGATTTTATTTACGAGTCGTTTAGAAGCCAGAAGAAGCCAGTTGTATATAATGGCAAAAGTACCAAATTACCCCTGTCTCCTTCTTCTCCTTTCTAGTCCAGCAGGGCCATTTTGGTCATTTCGACTTCTCCTTCTTCTTCAATCCGTCTTCCCCATTCAAACCTTGCGGCCGCCTCCTTGTCCCGCCGCCTTCACCGACACCGACTAGCCGCCCTACGCAATACCGGAAACGCCCCCCCCTCCCCGGATGCATGGCAAGAAGAACGGAGGCGTGAGACACGCGTCCGAAGGAGGAAGAGTGGCGCGGGATGAGTGGCGGACGCGCGGCAACTGGAGACAGCTCGAGGTCGGCGCCCATGGCTATAAATAGCCGATCCCGGTTGCCAAATCCCGGCTACACCACCCCCTGCTCTCATCTCCCTTCTGCTCGCCACTCCATCACTTCACCACCATCCCTCCGCCCATCACCGCCACTGCTCCGCCCTGCTGGACACCGTGCCACTGCTCCTCAATTTCCCTTTTTTTCCGGGATTAGTGTCGTTATAACGCGACCAATTTTTCTGGTAAGTGTCCTTCGTGTTCGATTATACTCGAAATACAAAAAGGGAGACTAAGTCGAAATTATTTGTAGCCTCTTGTCGCCCCGTGAACGCCACCCGACTGTCGACCCGGCTCGTCGTTCCCCTGCCTGCGCACTCGCACTTTGCTCGGTTAGCGTCTCTTTTTCCTCGTTTATTATCGTATTTTGGGGGAAATTAAATTATATCGTTATACTGTTTAAATTATTGCATAGAATAGCTAGTACTAGTGTGTGCTGTCTATTGCATGACTGAGTTGGATATAGTGTCGACTGGCCGTCGACTATATGATGGTTGCCGCAGGTTGCGGACTGTTGTTGAGTCTAAATTATACTGTATGTTGTTGGGTTACGTGCAGACGTCGACTGGCCGTCGACTAGGATTATAGTATAACAATACTGCTGGTAGTATTGAACTGTTGAGGCGTAGTTAACTGGCCATCGACTAGGGAAAATATACTGAGACAAACTTGCCGTCTGTTGTCTGAATTTTTATCTATTAGAAGTCATATACCGGATTTAATTCAGAAAACAAAATAATATGTCAAATTAACGGTTTTCAGAGGAAATAAATAATTTTATGAAATTATTTAAGATTAAACGTTGAGTTTTGTTAAGTAGTGTTGATTATTTGAAAACGTCGATTATTTAGCTAATTAAAGTGTCGTAGATTCTGTAGTAAGTATCAGAGTCGAATATTACGTACATAGGACTTGCAGACTAGTATACGTAAACGTGTCATAAAACTGTTAGGGAATTGTCGGGAGTGTTTTTAAATTATTTAGCATTAAAATTAAGTAGTATTGTTTATATTTATCAAGAATTACGAAGTCGCCTGACTCGCAAGATATCTACGGGGAGTGATTACGAGCTTTCGGCATCCGGCCCTGGGAAAGTTTGATACTGCTCATTCCTTACACTTTCATACCAGTTCCTGGTTATGTGCCTGATTGTCTAACATTGACAGCGGCCACTCGACGACGACGACCGACTGACTCTGACTCATTTACCGACTTAGATTGCTAACTGTTTAGCTGTAGGTGACATGTACCTAAGAATATCATATATGTATTAGCTTGACATTCTATTAGTCCAGTACTGATTAATATTGTACACCGAGTCTGTCTACTGATTCTGTTTACTGATCCTATTACTGATCCTGTTTACTGCTCATCATGAACTGCATTACACGAAACTGTTTTTCCTGAAAAAGCAAGCACACACTATTTTTTTTGAAATTTGGGAAACCGTCCTGGTCGACAACGTCGACATACTGTTATAAAGCTTTCTGCAGCGCTATCTTTTCGGGAACCACTGACTGTACAACCATTCAAATGGTTTGGATTTTATGCGTTGTGACGGGTCGTGCCTGTCGTAAAAGCAACTCCATGCGTAGTCACGCTGCTACTGATGAGACCGCAACCTGATCCGTTCGGTCTAGCCCAAGACAATTACTATTTAGTACTGTAAATCTGGCACCTTTCATGTGCTATGATCCTGACTGACAGATACCAGTTTCCCCACTGTTTAAAACTGCCTGATCAGCATGTTGTGTTGGGTTGTTGTACTGTTGCATTCATACGCATATTCAAGAATGCTTGATTATCCTCACTAAGTCCATGTGACTGACACTCTCCTTTTTTCAATAATCCTACTTCCCAGATTTTGAGCACGAAGGGAGAACCGGATAGCTAGGCAGACCGACTAACACTAGGACTGGATATTCCGCTGCTGATCTGATCCTGTAGATGTGTATTTTGACTTTCGAGTTATAAATTATAGTTAGGCTTGTAATAACTATTACTCTGAATTATTTAATATATCTATGTATTTGGTTATTCGGCACAATCCTTGACGTCCGGACCAGATCGGGGCCTTACAGTTCTGGACCGAGACGTCCGGAACTGATTGTGCCCTCCTCTACTGATGCGCTATGATCTGACACACTTGGTTCTCTTTAGGTTCGGATATAGACTCATATGAGTTGGTGGTCCGGATTTGCTTCCTTTCAGATATAGCTCTTTGGTTCGGCTATCCCTATCACGGTATTCTTGCATGTTTTGGTCAGGTATGAACTCGGATGGCCCTTAGCTCGGGATCCTTGAGGCCTTGTACTTGTAATACTATGATATATTAAAATTCAATCGTGAGACATCCAAATAACGGATTGGACATATTCCCGCATCAACACATAATACAGTTTATTATTTTGTACTGGAACCAATTACGCAATTGTGTTCGGCAAGAACCGGAAGAGGACGAAAGTTGATGGAGTTTATAATGGTAGAAATTGACTAAACCAAACAAATCAATTCATACGAATATAAGCACACATATGAGTATAGAAAGTGACTCATTATTTCCACATGCTTGTCCGTCATAACCAACTTAACTATATCCGGGCCGTCAACATTGGCAACCTTATACCAAGCCATCAATAGCCCTATTCGTTCCCTTGAACATCTTAAAAGCTATTCCGTACAAATTGCGAGCATGAAATTCATTCTGATTCACATTATGACACCAAATGCATTCGCCGTGCAAGTAAAATGACTCGAAAACACAAGAAATTGGATCCTCGAAACGACCACCCCATTAGACTCTGAATGAGCAGAACTGGGGAGGAGGAACTAAAATTGTAATGAAAAAAAATATATTTTACCTCAGCAGTTCAATATTTGAAATCACATAGTTTAGAAACAGTACAACATGGTAGAAGACATATTCCTCTCTAACGAATAATGAATAACAATAGTGTTATTATTGGGATGTACTAATGAGTGTGAGACCATGTGTATTGGAATATACAGAACAGACTAAAACAGTCTAGACAACAAAGTTTGACTAAAAAACAACTTTTACTTAAAAAATGAATTATCATGACCCTCCAATACCGAGTATCGATTATAATACATCAGTACACTTTTAAACTCCAACATTTATCAACCAAGGTGAGATTCGTCTAACAGGAGCACGATTCAACCTTAATAAATTACCTGCTTATTTCTGAATTTTACCTAATGACATATTACACTACGTACATATGGACTTCTACTATTGATTTTATTCCAGGCAATACTTAATACAAATCAATTCATTCATTCTGGCTCGGGTATATTAATGACACCATTTTAAAAAAAATTGGTGTGGTGTACTGTATAATGTATTATACGATATACAAGGATTATACTGTATATTATACGATATACATCGTCCATTCATCAGGTTTGGTAAATACTATAGATTATGATGCAATAATTCAAGTTCTAGTAAAAAATATTAATGCGTCAATTGTGATCCAAGATACATATATAGCCCACTATTGCGAAGGATAAATTACAATCTAAATACAACATTACAACATAAAACAAACACGGAACACGCTTATGCAATGGACAAACATCGTACTTCTCGATCATCGTGACAACATAGTTCTCCACCGCTCGGCTATATTCCCAATCGAAGTCGTCATCTCCACCAATCTTGTCATCCTCCAACTGAAGTAATATATTCTTAAGGAAACTACCACTCCAACCAAACTCAGCATTCATACACTGGATATAGATAAGCCGTGCACATATATCGGCAGCATGTTCTGTAAAGATACATGAAAAAATACAGATGAAATGAACACTACAAGAATGTTACAAAATAACGATGCTATATAGCGACGAATCGCTTAGATAGCGACGGATTTTATCCGTCGCTAGATAATTCGAACAGATTAAATTGAAAAAAAAACCAATTTTTTTAGCGACAGATAATTTTATTCGTCGCTATTGTTTTTTCTCCACAAAGGCAGAAACTCGGTCTCTCCGCTCATAACCCCAAATTTTCATCTTCTTCGCCCGTTTCTTCCCCAAAATCGCCCGTTTTTTCTTCTTCTTCTTCTTCACCCCTGCCGCCGCCGACCGACCTCCACCACCATTACCGCCTCTCTCAATTTGTGAGACTCCACCTCCATCTCTCAAATCGGAATCGAGGTATTTAGCAAAACCCTTACTTTCAAATTTGGGGATTTTTGTGATTTTGAAGTGTTTGAGTATGTAGTTAGTTTGAGATTTGCAATTGATGTATTGTTGAAGTGTATAGTAGTTACATTTGCTTAAATTGACATGTGTAAATGTTGGTTTAATTTTAAAAGTAAATTCATATCTGTGAAGCATGCTAAATGTAACACCCGGGATCAGGTTCAGACTTCAAGGGTTGTGCTGAGTATTCCAAATACACATTTATTATTAAAATATTCCAATATTACCCGTTACAAACCAAATGTACAGGATAATTTAAAAACAGAAAACAGAAACACACACTTAAACTTAATTTCCCAGCAGCGGAGACTAGTCAGTCCGTCTGTCTGTCCTACCCAATCCTCTCTTCGTGCTCGAAATATGGGAAAGCGGGATTATTGAAACAGGGAGAGTGTCAGTCACTAGGACTCAGTGAGGATAGTCAGACATGCATGAGTATGCGTATGAAATTATGCAACAGTACTGTAAACTAACACACTTGCTGATCAGGCAGTAATTTTTGAACAGTGGGAAAATCGCAAACGGGAACAGGGCAGGATCGCAACAGGTATTCCACCCGGTGATAATAACAGGAGGTGTCGTGGCATGGAGATCTACCCAACGGCAGTGGGTGCAAGTACCACGGCATAGGATCCCACCCGACGACAGTAACATGAGGTGTCGAGGTATGGAGATCTACCCAACGGCAGTGGGTGCAAGTACCACGTCATAGGATTCTCTACCTGACGACAATAACAAGATGTGTCACTATAGGCTAGTCCCCTAGAGGTGGCCCCTACGGATTCGAGAGGTGCCCGCACCGCGAATACACGATGCAGCGCTTCGCTTCGCATGGCACTAGGGACTGCCGAATGACCAGTAACAGTAACGCTGCAAGTGACATCACCCAGCTAAACAGGACGTAAACGGTTTCCCAAAACAGTTTTCAGTGTGCAGTTATATTTTTCGGGAAAACAGTTTTCGTGCAATGCAGTTCATAAGGATTAGGGCCGGGGGTAATATGCGGATGCAGTACAGTAACAGTAAACAGTTCATTAACAGGATCAGGATAACAGTAACAGGAGACAGGATCAGGAAACAAGATCAGTAACAGGATCGGTAACAGGACTAGGTGTACATTATAAGTCAGCAATTGGAGCAATAAAATGTCAGGTCACAATCACAATAGGTGGTATACCCTAAGTACAGGTCAACTATAGTTTAGAAACCTAATATGTAAACAGGATCAGTAGACAAGACTCGGTATACAGTATTACTCAGCAATTGGGGTAATAAAATGCTAAGTCCAAACAGGTAGGTATTCCTAATACAGGTTGTCTACAGTTTATACAGTCAGTCAGCTACGTTGGTACGGGCCGGTCGGTCACCGTAGTGTAATCGCGGTCAGAGTAAGATAGTCAGGCAGATAAACAGGTACATGAATCGAAACGCAACGAAAGAAGGTACTTTAACTTTTCCAGGGCCTGATGCCGAAAACCCGTAGTCACTCACTTAATCGTAGTTAATAGTCTAGTAATCGGAGTCAGAGTTAGGCAAGCAGGTAAGTAGACAGGAATATGTATGAAATTGCAAGAAAGGAACAGTAGCACTTTAACTTTTCCAGGGCCTGATGCCGAAAGCCAGTAGTCAATCACCGTTTACAATTTCTACTTCAGGAGCGTCCACTGATCCTGATAAACAGATAGCAATACTAATTTAAGTGCCTGATAGTTTAATAATATCTTTGACGTTTCTTAATATCTTAGCCTCTTATTACCTGTCACTTATTTATGTCACTTATTATGATTAACCTAGTAAATTGGTATCTTCTGGCTTTCCAATAATTACTCGGTACTTTATTCCTTAACAGATAATCCCATACAGACAAGAAGTCTGTCCAATAATTCCATCCTCCAACAGTATACCATTAAACAATATTATATTCCTCATTCTTAGTCGACGGCAAGTCGACATGTATTTAATATGACAGTATAATTAAATTTCCATTAACACTTCATAATTATCACTAATTAATATATAACTCTTAATTAATAATTACCACTAATTACCCGATAACTAAGTAATACTAATAACCTTCATTTACGATACTTAATCAAGGCTAATGACAATTAACTAGTGGTAATTAAGTACGGTACTTAATTAATTACAATAATTAATTAATTATAATAATTAATTATTAACGATAATTTTTAACATCAATTAACGATAACTGAGTAAGATTAATTAATCATTAGCTTAACGATAATTAGTTACGATAACTAACGATAATTAACTAACTACAATAATTAATTACGATAATTTTAACTAATTAAGATTAATGGTAATTAACGATAATTTCTACCGAACGGTAATTAGCAATAAAGTAATAATAAAATAATACGACACTAACCAAGTGCTCGTCGAGCGACGGGCAGCGTAACGACGTATCGAGCAGGGTTGACGAGCGGCGCGGCGAGTAATAATATTAAACTAATCACTTGTTCGTTTATTCGATTTTAATCGAATTTGATCGAGCGAATTTACCGGAATTTGTTCGAATTAACGACACTATCCGGGTTTGGGAGTATTCGGCAGTTGGTAGGACTTGGCCAGAAGTTGGCCGGAGTCGGGCGGTGATGGGTGGCGGGTTTAGCCGGAAAATGGGGAAAACGGAGGAAAATCGAGAGCAAAACAGAGAGAAAGAAGAGAGGGATGGTGTGAAGAAATTGAGGGCCAAGGCCGGCTATTTATAGCCTAAGGTCGGCGGAGACGGGCGGTGGTGAAGGCGGAGTCGTGGCTATGTTTCTTGATTCTTCTCCATTCATTCCACGTTGCGTGTTCCATCCTTACCCATCCACTTTCTGTTCATTCACGCGCAAGATGTGGTCGTGGCGGCGCCGTGTTTTCCGAGTTCCAAGGCAACGGTGTCGATGACTTTTCTTCGCGCAGAGACACAGACACGACGACACGAGGAGGTGCCGATTTGGCGTGATGGAATTGGGCGGAGAAGAGGCACGAACGGAGGCGGAACGGGGAAAGAAAGACGGAGAGGAGAAAAAGAAATGGGGGCGGAGAAGAAGAAAGAAAACGGGGAAAATGGCTCTGCAATCCGTCCAATTCATTATTTTGGGGAAGTTGGATGTTGGGAAATGATGAAAATACCCTTGGCTGGTAAAAGGAAGGAAATGGGAAGTAAGGGCATTCTGGTCTTTCTACAACTATATATAACTGATTTGTTCTGGCTACTAAATGGCTCGTAAATAAATTCTGGAAAAATGGCAAATCACTTCCCGAACATTTATCGAGTCATTCTCGAGCTGTCGGAAAAATAAAATAAATAATTTTTATTTTATAAATTTTAATATTATTTTATTCGGAATAAATTAGTTTTCTAATTTAACGTCGAATCCGCTCGGTGTTAAAATACGAAACTCGACCTAACCTATTTACGAAATTTTCCTACTCGTACGAAATAATAAAATTAATATTTTATTCATTTCCTGAAAAACCAAAGAAATTTGGCGGACCTTACACTCTCCCCCACTTTAGGGAATTTGGTTCTCCAAATTCGACCTATCTTCTAGGAATAGGGAAGGATATTTCTCTCGCATCTCGTCTTCCTTTTCCCAAGTAGCCTCTTCAAGGGTATGATTCTGCCATAGAATCTTGACCATAGGTATCTGTTTGGTCCTAAACTCCTTTACTTGGGTATCTAAGATGCGGAGAGGCTTTTCCTCGTAGGTTAGGTTTTCCTCGAGTTTCACTTCTGTGGGCTGAATGATATGCTCAGGATCGGGGTGGTATTTCTTGAGTTGGGAAACATGGAATACGTTGTGGATTCCGGTAAGGTTTAGTGGCAGTGCCAGTTCTAAGGCAACTGGTCCCACTCTTCGAGTAATCTCAAACGGTCCGATATATCGAGGAGCAAGCTTTCCTCCTTTCTCAATTCGCTTGATTCCTTTCCTCGGAGCAATTTTCAAAAACACTTGGTTACTTCTTCAAACTCCAAGTGTTTTCGTCGTCGATCGGCGTAGGACTTCTGTCTGTCCTGAGCCGCTTTAATTCTCTACCTTATCATCTGTACTTTCTCAATTGATTCCTGAACTATCTCGGATGTAAGGCATTTTCTACTCGAGTGGAGGTGTTCTTCCTATCCTCCATGTCCCAATCTAGTGGTGATCGGCATTTTCTACCGTATAGTGCCTCGTATGGTGCCATCTGTATCGAGGC
>JAYMSP010006754.1:0-11102 GCA_036897095.1 Plantago elongata
GTTTTACTTCCGTGGGTTGGATGATATGTTCAGGGTCGGGATGGTATTTCTTCAGTTTGGAAACATGGAATACGTTGTGGATTCCGGTAAGGTTTAGTGGTAATGCCAGTACATAGGCAACTGGTCCCACTCTTCGAGTAATCTCAAACAGTCCAATATACCGAGGAGCAAGCTTTCCTCCTTTCCCAATTCGCTTGATTCCTTTCCTCGGAACAATCTTCAAGAACACTTGGTTACCCTCTTCAAATTCCAAGTGTTCCCGTCGATGATCGGCGTAGGACTTCTGTCTGTCATGAGCCATTTTAATTCTTTTGCTTTAGATCCAGTTTCCGGGTACACCATGGATCTTTGCAGCAAATCAAACAGTTCGTCGATGGGGGGCAGTGGGTATTTATTCTTGACGGTCAGGTTGTTCAACCGTCAAAAATGGATACACATCATTAGCGTACTGTCTTTCTTCTTCACGAACAGTACTGGAGCATCTCATGGGGAACTGCTGGGACGAATAAATCCTTTTCCAGCAACTCTTGTAGTTGGACTTTAAGTTCGCGAAGTTCCAATGGAGCCATTCGGTAAGGGGTTCGGGATCTGGTCTCGCTCTAGGGATGGTTTTGGTAATAAATTCTTCTTCTCAATACGGTGGAAGTGTAGTGCGTTCTTCCGGGAATATGTCCAGAATTCCCATACTACTTCAACGTTTCTATCTTGGTTTGATCTAACGCTGGGTTAATCAGGTAGGCTAAGTAGGCCTGACAACCTTGTTTTAAGCATTTACAGGCTTTATCTGCGGATATCACTCGGGGTTGGATTGATAGGGAAGTTTCAAAGGTAGTTGGGTTTCTGACAGGAATTTACCGGTTTCGGTAGTCGAGGATTGCATGGTGAGTATATAACCATTCCATGCCCAGAATTAGGTCATGCGGGTCTAGCATCATCTCTATTAAACCCGCGGGGTAATTCTACCTAGATACTCAACTGCACAGTTAGTGTAAATCTTATCTGATACTACATTGCTACCAAAGGAGATTTAATATCGAAGTAGTATGCTAGTCGGGTAGGAATAAGGTTTAACTTGCTAGCATATCGGGCAGCAATAAAAGAATGTTCACACTCCGTTATCAAGTAAGGCTTTACCAGGGATGGTTGCGGTAGAGATCGTACCTTCATTGGCATTGAGTGCCGAAGGGCTCCCTGGTTCGGTGGTCATCATGAACGCCCTTGCTCGGGTATTCTGGCGTTCAGCAGGCTTGGTATTTGCGAGAGCATTGGAACGGGGTTCCCATGAGGATATACGTGGGCAATTCGGAAGACACTGCTGATCGCTTCCGCATTTCAAGCATCGTTTGTTCTTGATCCAGCACTGGTTCTCGGTATGGCCGACTTTCCCGCAAAAGGTGCATGTAGATGGAGTGGGGTTTCTTGCTAACTGGTTCTTCAGAGCAGACTCAACCCGGGGACGGGGGTTCCCTTGGGACTGCTCAGAACTTCAAATTTCCATTGGTCTTTTATTTATAGACGAAGAATTTTCGGGTCGATTCTTCCTTAGTTTTTCCTCTAATTTCCGGATTTCTCTGATCTCATCCTCTACTTGGAGAATCTTCTCCACTGTTCTGACGTAACTCACATGTTTCTTGGAAACCAAGGCCCAGTGTAAGTCCAGCCTCAGGCCTTCCACTAATTTCCGTATCTTACGTTTTTCATCACCCCAGTAATGGGGAGCGTACTGGAGCAAGCGGGAGAATTCCGCTTCGTATTCACTGACACTTTTAGTACCTTGAACCAATTCCAGGAACTCTCGCTCGCAAGCATTCCTAATCACTTCCGGTACAAACTTGTCGTTGAACTCCTGGATAAAGTTCTGCCAGGTCGATGGAGTTCCTTCTTGTGTCCACCTTCGATTCACTAACTTCCACCAATTTCCAGCGGCTTATTCCAGTCGATAAGTAGCATATTTCACCTTTTGCTCGTCTGCGTAGTTGAGGACTTCAAAAATTTTCTCAAGACGGGCCAGGAATTCTTCTACTTTCTTGTCATCAATCTCCCCAAAGAATACTGGGGGATTGAACCCGAGGAACCGCTCCAAGACTTGATCGTCACTCTGGGCGACCGGAGATCGGTTTGCATTAGTCAGTGGTTGTTGGTTCTGCCACTGTTGAGTCAGGAAAGTCCAGAAGGACAACATTTCCTGCATACTCCCTTGAGGGTTAGGTCCTCCCACTTCGGGGGTTTGAGTAGTCACTTCGGGGTTTGGGGAAATTGGTCGTAAGGGTGTATATTCCTCTCCCTGAGCTTCAGGTTGTGGGCTATCGGTTTTAGACATTATCACCTGTCTAGGCTACGGGCTCATTTAATTTAGTTTCGTCCTATTCAGTTATGCTTAATTATATTATGGGCTTATTGCATAGTGCTCCCCTCCAGTGGCTTCAACTCTCAGATTAATCCCTGATACTCTAACAATTACATTGGAGTCCAAAAAGAGGTGTGAGAGTTGACCAGCTTAATTCATGTTTTTTAAATCTGAGAAACCAAACAAGGCCTTATGAGATTACTATTCATCTTCTTCTTCCTTTCACATCCTCTCCCTTCTTCACCAACCACCACCATCACCTCCTCCAACGCCCACCACTGTCGCCTCCTCCACCATCCCCCCCTCCAATCCAGACTCAATCTCGACTATAGCAATTCGAGTCTAAAAGGATCGAGCGTAAGGAAGGGAAACGTTTCGCGATTTGATCCGATTCGATTCCATTCGCGGAGAGATGTAGCAGCTGAGATTCAAAGCAAGAAAATCGCAATTTGATTCGTGATTTGGTTCTGTCGAAACTGGTGAATGGATTTCGATTTGATCGAGTCTATCATCTTCAATGATAATACGAACACGGCTGGTGGTGATGGTGTTGTAGCAGAGGAGGCACGGCCGAGAGGAATGGCAACGGATCGGAGGAGATAGCAGCGGGCGAGATAGAGGCGGACTGTGGTGGTGGCGGCATGGTCAACGGGCAGATTGTGGGGAGAAAGCTGCGGCGATACGGTGGAGCAGCGATTGATTGGGGAAGAGAGCAGGCTGGGCAGTGGAGATCGGAGCCAGAAAGTGGAGGTCGTGGAGAGTCACAGCATGAGGAAGAAACTGCGTGGAGAAGAAGCAGTTATATGGATATTGGTGGAGAGGGTGGGTGGTGGTGGTGGTAGGGGAGTTAGGGTAGGAGGACCAGACGAGCTCGGAATTGGTTCGGGTTGGGTGGTCGGAGTCGAGTTGTTTGAGGAAGCCGAGATACCAGAGAGTGGTGGTGGTGGTGGGTTGGGCGCCCAAAATTAAAGGTGTTTGGCTGAATCAAAAATCCACTTTTCGAACAGGGGTAAAAATGGCGTTTCCTTCTTTTAATTCGTGAAAAGTCAAATCCATGGGTTTCAATGTAATTAAATTTAATGAACAAGGTGCTTACATGTTATTGTTCAACTAAAAGAGATCTAGATGTAATTGGAAACTCTACGCAAGGGTTCATATGTAAACGTCCCTCTTATATTATATACTACAATTCAAATAAGTTCAGTTTAAAAAATTACAACTGAAAATAACATAGCCCAACTCTTACCACTAACAAAGCAGGATACACCGCGCTAAATGCAATGCCTGTAAATTTTATAAATAAATTATATATTAATTACTATACTACATGTCTAACTCCATACCTAACTATATATATCAATTTTGTTTAAATATTATTCTGAGCTTGATACTTGCCTAGTGTAGAGCTCAGAAATAGTGCTTGAGAAATTCAATTGGAAAAAATATATATATAAATGCTAACGATCTTTCAAATACATCAAAGAATAGCACATTAGTAGCGGACAATTATAATTTAACCTAGAAGTGGCAATTTAACAAGTAGATCTAGACCAGAAATATAAATATATTTATTGGTTTAATAAAGTAATGCATTTAGCATATCCTTATCAATTTAATAGAAAGATTAATGCACATAGAATATGCCTTTTGAAATGCTTAATGGAGAAATAGATCCAATAGTCGGTGTTTATGGCGACTGACTTCTAATATAGCAAGACCTAGCATTGAGACAACCTGCACTCCAACCCAGTAGTGAACAAAGTGAATTAGACGATTCTCATAACAGTTAGGGTTGTGAAATTGAATAATTTAATCGAGTCGTAAACACATGCACTCAAAGTTCTATAGTCGTAATAAGGTGCATGTGAGTCGGAGTCTAATTCGAACATACACAACGGTTCATGCGTAAACAACAACTGAGATGGATTAATGGGTGTTGCATGTGGCATGAGTTTGTGAGCAGAGAAAATTTGAAATATCATTTCTTAGTAGCAAGTTGTTGGAATAGAAGAAACGCTAAACAAATTGCAAAAATGAAATGACATTTTCAGAAGTCGAATGACACTTTAACATGAGAATAGCGTTTCTTAGTATGCGGTTGCTAGAGAATAAAAAAAGAAACGTTAAACAATTTGAAATTTTGAAATGAAATGGCACTTTTACAAGCGAAATGACAATTTTACAAGTGAAATGACACTTTCATGAAATCAAATGAGATTTCATGACCTGAAAGAGATATGTAAAGAATCAAATTTGCTAATGTCGAAAATGAATAAATGTAATCTATACCAGACAAAGTAAGATGGAAATTTGGAGAAGGGAGAACTAAACTTGTAATTAAATTCTTAGTTTCTCGGTAAAACTCAAGAAGGCAACATAACGTCTGATTTCAGATGAAGTGAGAATTCCGAAACTCAGGAAATCAGACGTTATGTTCAATCATTTGAATATCCGAAAATGGGAGAAACTGAGAATGCTGAAACTCAGGAAGGCAATCATTTGGATTGGTTTTGATATATGAATTTTGTAGTGGTTGAAATAACATGCTCAAGGTCCATCCAGTTCAGTTCAGCTCTACTTAGTTATATTATATACTACAATTCAATTCAATTAAGAGCAATTGAGAGAACAAAGCCTACAACTCTTCTTAGTTATATTATATGCTACAATTCAATTCAGAGCAGTTGAGAGAACAAAGCCCAACTCTTACCACTAAGAAAGCAGGGGAAGTAGCTAGTGAATCCATATACATACATTTACATGTATGACTCTAATTAGAAACCTATCTCAAGGTGCATAGATACCATAAACCTCATTAGTTTGCAGTGGTTGTAGCAGCATGCTCAAGGTCTAAACACACTAACATAAGTTTATGTACATACTAACCGTCACAAGTGCAGATTCTTCCCAATCCCAATGTTCCAATTTGACACCTTGATTCTTGATAATTTAAGGATGGCTTCATAGATGAAAAAACATAATCACATCTATATGGCTATAACTATCATCGAGTCTTTTACTTCTATGAAAATTAGTTAATAAGGATAGAAATATATCTCCATGGTCTAACTCATAAGGAACAAGAGATAGTAAGAGTCTGCAAGCTCGCACAATTATGGAAAATCAAGTTTAGAAGGTAGTGTTCATGTACCCCCAACCATGACAAGATAAGTGTATTGCTTCTTTTGTCCTTTTGTTGAAAGACACGATGAGGACAAGATAAGCGCACTAACTTATCCTCTTTCCTTTTCCAAAAATGCATCATCGGGCTTCACCTGTAGAATGCAACAAGAAACATCAAAATGATACGAGAAAGAAATCAAAACAATATATGAGAAAAAATGCAGGGAGCACCAACATAGGTATGAAAATTTGTAAAATCCTTCACAAGCAACTGCATTTATACAGCTAGCCCAATTCCGGAAAATCACTTGCATCAGCATAGATCAGAGCTCAAGGAGAACATGAAGCTTCTACTATTTTCCAAGTCTACACAAGTGCATGATATATCATTGTTTGATCCTTATCTCATTAAGCAACACACCAACCCATAGATTTATGATTCTACTTTGTGTAACATGTATGTACACAGTCTTAAGACAATTTTCTTAACTAGGGCACAACAATTTTTCATATTATAGTACCACATACCTTGCAAAAAGTCCATATACTATAGTGCAGGTTGCAGAGAATATGACATTCTTTACTAAAGAAAAGTGTCAAGCAACAACAACCTCAACTTAAAATTGCCACATTCATCTTGAAGAATTTATCATAACAAGATTGATATCTAAGATAACATCTTATTTTATCAAATTAACTATCAAATAGAAAAGAACCGCCAGCTTAAAAGAAACAAATAATTCATAAACCCAAGGACATTTCAAACTTCAACATGTCATATTTTTAACCGATTTAAATTTACGAGGGAAAAGACTAACCTGTTTACAAAGACCAACATATCTTAATCTTCAACCATAGAGGTTGCAACTTATGAAGGTGTAACTCACGTTCAACATCAGTGCGTCACCCAAAAAAAAAAAACCAAAAGGATATATGCCATTTTGTTGTTGGGAAATATTGCATTTGGAGGGATGACCCCATTTACAGCATTACCTCACAAGTAAAACACCTGAAGAATGTGCATTATTCGATAATAAAAAAAAAAAACTGCTAAGTTTTGCAACTAATAAAGTACCCATAATGTAAAACTGGAAAATGATATATTAACAGGAGATGGCATTTTAAAATCTTACTGGTCGAGATACATTTCTCAGTGTAAAATCATACTCTCATGCTCAGTTTGCCACAATATCATGTTTTGCCAAGTGGACTGCCATATGAAACAAGTATGTGTTAGATATTTACAAGTCTAGTCTAGTAAATTCTGCATGATCTTATTTTCAAAGTAAAGTGAGTAGCTTGATTAAGACAATAAACGAGAAAAGCATGAAAAAAGTACATATATACCTGCTAGTGAAGCAGTGGAGCTTTTAGTAGCCAACAACTTCATTAACTTTTCCTGAAAAGAAAAAGAGATGATTCGAAATCAAGAAATTTACTAAAGTTAACATTGATAATTACATTCATTCCCATTAGGGATGGAACAATTTTTATGAAATAAACATTCCCTTGAAGACTCTTCTGATGAGTGAGGATATGATAAAACTTCTCTTATGTCTACTCATTACACTTAGGTCAAGCTTACTACATACATAATTTCTCCTTTTTTTTCTTAAAAAATCAGATTCTTCTTGGTATTGCAATAATTGCGACTAAACATACCAATTTAGTAAGAGAAAAGTAATGATTGTGGTTAACAGGTCAATTTTCCTTGCCAAGTTGCGCATGAAAAACTTAGTAAAGTTGTGCAGATGAACCGAGAACACATGGCAACATAGATCCGTAGAAATAATAGAAAGCAGGAAGTTCTTTAACTCTTCCATTCTAAACTTTACTCGAAATTCGTGCAGGCCCAATCATTATGCCTCTTCTCCAGGGTCGGATAGTAAGCTAATAAAAATGAGTCAATAGTGAAGAAGATATACTGCAAGATATCTTCTGTTAATAGTGAGAAATGTATTGGACTCCTCCAACCAAGAAAATTTCATATATAATAGAAAGTGCAAAGGTACTTTCACGAGAGAACTCTCAACGGCTATGACTGAATTAAATCCTTAACATTTGTAATAAGACAACCGTTCCAATGGAAGTAGCCATGAAGGCATAATGGATACTGACTTATCAACTGGTTGTCATTCAGAAGTTGAAGAAATATAGTAATGCTAAAATGATTCCACAAGAATATCCAAAAAGAAACTAAAAATTTGTAATAGAGAATTAGGAATAAGCTTGAAAAAAAATAATAGAAGAGAAAGAGACAGACGAATGACAAAACACCTCAAGATAAGAAGTTTAACCAGCAAACTGCATGAACAATCATATTTCAGCTCCTCAAGATTGGAAACGGGTTTATGATCACCAAAGGACCACTAAACGGTGCCACTTCTTCCATGAAGCATTTAGAAATTTTAAATTTTTACTGCACATATATAAACATAGGTTAATATTGGGGTTTGTTTAAAAAAAGAACATGATAACAAAGAAATATAGAGTGAATAGACTATGTTATGTACACAGTGCTGTCACAAGTCAGTATCATGGTATTCTTCTCTACCCATCAAGATATTTCAAAATAAAGCAGGACTTCCAAATTCAAGAATAAGCACACGCCGATTATCAAGAGCATCAACAATTATTACGGGTAAATACTGAGAGTCGAAGGGAAACATCAACACGATCGATGTATGAAGTAGTATGCTTACAGGGCCTCCTTTTCAAATTTAAGTCACTGAAATTCAACAGTTATTCATGTTCATGTACTGATAGGTCAAAACAACTACTGAATGTAGTGTATCCAACATAATGAAACATAATAAATAAACAACAAGACAAAACACACCATTTATCACTAACAACAAGAAAGCAAAACATGTGAAATCAAATGCCCTTTCAAAATAAATGCTCTGGCAAAACGTATGTGTATAGCTATAGACCACATGTAGTACCACCGATCACCAAAAACTATGAGATAGTAAGACACACATTAACGAGAGGGAATATAGTACTATCCAAAACCATAGCAAGACACAAAGTAAGAAGAGGTCAAAATTTGAGGACGGGATAGGAGAAACCATGAATCCCACAAATTAAGATATAATTTTTAGTCCAATTAAAAAAAAGATATAATTTGCAGTTAATCAATTTCAGAACTACAGAAACTCAGTGCCAAATTGAATTTATAAGCAAAGGTAGTAAGTTACCTGAAAAGTCACATGTGATGATGGTAAGGGGTTGGCCAGAACCAAATCGGGGTTGTGGAGTAAGGAAGTGTGAAATTGGTATATAGATTTTGGACGCCAATCGAAACGGCAACATGTTTCACAGATGGTTGTGCCGCTTGGTGTCGGAGTCGGAAAAAGTTTGAGTTCGCTAACAATGCTTCAAGATACGGTGAGGGCAAACAACAAATGAAAGCGCGAGTTAAAGAGTTGTTTTACGCTTTTGTTTTGGTACATTATTGGCTCTTATTATATTGTTATAAAATAAGAGAAAAATAAGGGTTTGTTTGTGTCCGTATGTGTCACGCACCAGAAGATTAGGACTGGGCAATAATATTAGTTCAGAGAAATTTGTACTGTAAGGTGTTAAATTGAGGAAAAATCAGGTCAAATTAAGTTGTTCCCCACACGCGAAGATGTGTGTTTCGGTCTTCTTTTATGGTTCCCTAAGTTATAATTATCCTGTCACTGTACAACTATGTCGATATCTATGTACTTACGACTAATTGTTAAGTAGCGTGTGAAGATGTGTTTTTCGGTCTTCTTTTAAGGTTCCCTAAGTTATATTTATCATGTCTCTGTACAACTATGTCGATATCTATGTAACTTACGATTACTTGTTAATGTTATAAAAATCTAAAATATATAGAAGATAAGAAATATATCAGAAAATGTATCATTATGAATTGCAACCAAAACTAAAACATGAACTCCAGCCAGATCGTATTTTAAATATTATAGCACACAATGCAATGATCTCAAGATGGTTGTTCGACGGTAAATATGACCCTCACATATAATGTTAACTCCAACAATTGTCATTGAGAAATTATAGAATTAACAATTTTGTTTTATAGGCACCAATTTGGTGTTCGCGTAATGGATTCAAGTGGAGATCTTGACGTGACATTGTTTCGTGACTCAGCAAAAAGATGTTGCATATTGGTGAAGAAGAATTCTACAAAATAAATCCGGCATGCTTAGTTAATTTTTTTGGTCGTGCTTACAACATCATTATTCTTCCTTCTTCTGAAAAAACTAATATATCTATGTTCATAATATACATCGTTATTAATTCTTATCTTTATCTCTTCGATGAACTCAATGATATATCCCTTACTTGAAGTTGTTTTATAAAAATATGTTGTTTTTTACTAATCATTTCAAGGTGATCACTTAAATAAGCTCTACAATTCTTATGTATATTATATTAGGATTCAGAAGCACTGAAGAATGATATCAATAACGAGCTAGAAGGCTGAACGTGGAGAATGGCAATTTTCAAACAACCATAAAACAATAGAGGAGTAATGACGATGTCATACAACGTTAACGAGATGATATCAATTGATGAGACCACATCAGATGGAACATATTCAGAAAGCCAACCAAATTTGGAAATAGAAATAACAAAGAAGAATTCAGATAGCTCTGGAGTTATACAGAGTGCCACGCCTGCTTACCTGCTAATCTTGATTCTCTAATTACTGTTAGAATAAAAAATGAAGAGGGTAAGCTCACAAAATAGAATAAATTCAAATGAATTTATTGAGATTTTCGGTAATTCAACTTAAACTTCGAAATTCTTTTATCCAAATTATTTTATCAAAATTCAGAATTCATAAAACAGAAAGCAAGTTAACACACTGATTGTTTTTGTTAATTGCTACAGTTGATAAACTAAGTTTGTAGCCTTACATCGAGTAGCACCACCACCACCAATGTCGAGTGATCCATCGCCCAAGAGTTGAGCTTCAATCATCTGATGAACACCAAAACCTAGAACAAATGTCGCGAAAATCTTATTATCTAATTAACACAAGAATTTGGACCAAAATGTCCCAAACACAAGAATTTGGAACCAAATATCCCAAAAACCTCATAAATCAAAATTAAAATCAGAATCAATCAGACAACCAAACCAATCTGCAAAAATAACAGTCAACACCACATAACCTCTTGCTTTACTGAGAGAAAAATTAGAATTTAATTCAAATAAGTCACATGTTAAATACAAACTTGAATATTTTTCGTCACCAATAGATGCTAACTGAAAGCATTACAATATTGGTGCACAACACTGGTGACACTACATACTCTTAAGAGTAGTTTACAAGTTAGTTAAAGTAATTTAGTTAGTTTAGTTAGTTGATAGTTAAGTTAGTTATTTCTTCTTCTTCTTCTCAATATATTGTAATGACCGGGATCCGGGATAAATATTTTAATAATATTTGTAGTATAATTCGTGACGAATTAGTTAACGGTAAGTTCGCCAGCGAGTAGGTGAAATTAGAAATTAAACGCCTAACATTTGCCAGTTAATTTCGAATTAGCGTTAAATTAGTATTTGATATTTAATTAATAAAATAATAAAAATAGTAAAATAAAAATATTTCTTTCTAAATTCTATACGG
>JAYMSP010006755.1:0-11097 GCA_036897095.1 Plantago elongata
AATTCACAAATACATTGCAATTCAAAAAAAAAAATCACAAAAATCTCAACATACCTTGCAATTTAACCAATTCAAAATATCTCAACAATTAACCAATTCACAAATCAATTCAAGCAAATGCACTATACAATACACAAATACATCAATTGCAAATTTCAAACTAACTACATACACCAACAAATCAAAATCACAAAAATCCCCAAATTTAAATAGTAAGGGTTTTGGTAATTGAATACCTCGATTCCGAATCAAGATATGGAGGGGGCGACACCGGTGAGGTGGAGAGGAGGCGGCGAGGCGGCAAGGCGGCAAGGTGGCGGTCGGCGGCGGATGGAGGAGGAGAGTGGAGGAAGAAATTGGAGTAAAAATGGTGAAATGAAGGAGAAAAACGGGGAAATGGGCTGTTCTGCCCATTTCCCCGATAATAACAATGATTTAGCGATGGATAAAAAATCCGTCGCTAGATTTATTTAAAAAAAAAAATTTTAAAAATTCGTCTAATAAACTGGCGACGGATATGTTCATCCGTCGCTAAATTGCGACGGATAAATTATCCGTCGCCATTTTTCGCGACGGATAAATTTATCCGTCACTAAATTGCGACGGATAAATTTATCCGTTGCAATATTTAGCGACGGATAATATCCGTCGCTAAAATTAGCGATTCGTCGCTATTTTGCGACGGATATTATCCATCGCAAATATCCGTCGCTAAACTGCAGTTTTCTTGTAGTGATTTCAAGTCTGGCGTCTCTCACGGTGGTTCTCTGAGGAAAGTGGGTATGATACTATACCAACAGTTGGTTTTCAAACAATTTTTGCACTGGAACAATGTACGCCTGACTTGTCCACAGAAGATTGCTTATCGTGCTTGACTACTGCTAACCAAGTATTGCCTCATAATTTATATGGAAGAATGGGGGGAAGGATCAACCTGCTCAGCTGCAATCTTCGTTATGAAGTTTATCGCTTCTATAATATAACCAGACCTGATCAGGAGCTCCAGCCCAGGGCTATTTCCCCTATGCCACCAGCAGTCGCAGAATCAGGTAACCATAAATACTTTGAGATTAGATTATCTTTGCCATTTTTTATTTATTTTGAATAGCACCATTATCACCACGCTAACAGATCTCATTCTCATTGTCTTATAGGAAATGATGATAACAGTGCTTCTCGAACTATCATAATCGTTGTGGTTTAAGTTGTTGCAAGTCTTCTTCTTATAGGTGGATTTATTTTCTTTTCAATACGAAAAATGAATCTGAAGCAGAGGAAAGAAAATCAAAGTGAGGTCCCATGAGAATGAGAATGAGACTAATGGTGATATCTGATGTTGACCATGTCTCAAATTTCAACACTTGTGCTCACAAATTTATTATGTTGTAGATAATGATGAAGTTGATGAAACTAGTGATCTTGAGGCCCTGCATAATGATTTCGGTGTAATCAGGGCAGCAACATGTCATTTTCTGAAGACAACAAGCTTGGCCAGGGCGGTTTGGGGCTGTTTACAAGGTATGTACTAATTCATCCAAGTCTATATGTCCCTGTTTGTATGATGGAAGAGACGCTTAAAAATTTAAAAGACAAGTTGTTCTTTTATTTGTTTGGAATTGCTAATTATGATCTGAATCAGGAAAACTTCCAAAAGGACAAGAAGTAGCCGTGAAAAGATTGTCTAAAAGTTCAGGTCAAGGTGATTTGGAGTTCAAAAATGAAGTAATGCTACTGGCCAAGCATCAACACAGAAACTTAGTAAGGGCTATTTGGTTCCTCTCTCAACGGACCAGAGAAGCTCCTTGTCTATGAATTTGTTCAAAACGCAAGTCTAGACCGCTTCCTATTTGGTACTCTTTTGTTCTTTGTCTATTTTATGAAGTGATGATAATTGAAACAGCTAACGCAATTTGGTGTGGTTCCATATTGATATATCATAAATGTTTTCAAATTATATGCCATAACAGATCCCACTAGACGTTCAAAGTTAGATTGGGACACACGCTATAAGATTATTGGGGGCATTGCCCGAGGGATCGTCTATCTGCATGAAGATTCTAGATTCCAAATCATACATCGTGATCTCAAGGTGGGTAATATACTCTTAGATGGAGAAATGAATCCAACATTAGTAGATTTTGGCATGACAAGATTATTTGTTCCAAATAAAGCTGAAGCGAGTACAATTTAAGCTCTATAAATCTAACTTAAAATTCTTGGACGTTATATTCACCCGCTTTTAAATTGTGCGACGTCCCCGCCGCACCATTGTCCGACCAACTGTCCGCCCTTGTGGGCTTTGGGTTGGTACGGCTCTGATACCATTTGTAACGACCCGGACTACTAATCGTTTCGAGCCCCGACGCTTTGGACCGGCGTGGTTACTCATGGGCAACTCTCTGGGTGATATGATGGTCCCACTGAACCAACACAAGTCCTTTCCCACGCACTTTGCGCTCACTCGTGCATGAACCGGGAGACTTCCCAGTTGGTCACCCATCCTAGGATTGCTCCAGAGCAAATCACGCTTAACTCTAGAGTTCTCGTAGGTTGATTCCCGAAAAGAAAGGTGCACCTTGTTGATATGAGTAGCGTGCTCAACTCCTTTAAGCCTATGGATCTGACTTGAAATTCTGGGGTGTTACATTATATATAAGTGGACAGTGTAGCTATAATTAGAGTTGAGCAATTTGGTAATTATGTTAATTGAACTGATTTGTATTACACAAAGTATTAGAAAATACCAAGTCTCCCTTATCCCTGTCAAGAGATCGAGTTCAAAGTATATGCTTTGGTTCACAATGAAAATGAACAAGATATGTGGTTGTGGAAAGCGGGTGGTGACATAAGCTACTCCACGAGGGAGGGGTATTGTATTTTAGAAATGCACAAGGAGGAGCTCCCTTGTAAGAAATGGGCGAAGACAATATGGAACAAGTGGGTGCCATCAAAAGTGAATGCCTTTGTGTGAAACTTATTGCAAGATAGATTACCTACGAAAGATAACTTGAAGAAGAGGGGCATTTTTGTGAGTGAGAGTGATCTTGAATGCAAATTATGTGTGGAGTGTATTGATTGTACTTGACATATTTTTGGTGATTGTATTATTGCCAAAAAGGTGTGGGAGTTGGTATATCAATGGACTAAAAAGGCAGAGCCTTTGGGTACAAATGTAGAGGAGCTATTGGACCACATGAGCTTAATGAGGAGAAGCAATATTGAAGAGTGGAATGTTTTTGGCACACAACCGTGTGGAATCTTTGGCTCGTCCGGAATAGCCTAATTTTCACAAATGATTATCCATAACAATGATACTTGAAAGAATTAAGTTAAATACTTGAATGTGGTCTAAAGGCAAAGGCCATTTACAATCATTTAATATAGTCAGAAAAAAATAAAAAATAAAAACACGAGAGAGAACCGGAGAGAGAGGAGCGTGAGAGTCCCAAATTTCAAATTCGTGATTCTCGATCGATCATGGAATCGATCGAAGAATAACGATCGACTAGATTCAGAAGATGGTTGGCTAGTGGTATACCATAGGAAACGACATGTTAGGAGAAGAGCAGACGAGGTATTTGTGAAAACGATTAACGCCAAGTTCGTTAACGTCTACGTCATAAATTTCCTTGACGACTGGAAGGAATCGGATTTGGCTAGGATTATGAAGACGGTAGGGGAGGTCAAAGGAATCGTAATTCCAAGAAAGAAGAATAAATTTGGGCAGAATTTCGCTTTTGTAAGATTCGAGAAGATTCACGGTGAATTGGAGTCTGATTTGGTGGACAGAGTGAAAAAAAGTGTGGATTGGTTATTTTAAGCTATTGGCAAACATTGCCAGGTTTGATCGTTCGGAGGGGACAGGGATAAGGGAGACGGGAAAGGGACTTCGGCGGGCAACGTCAGTTGGTAACAGTCTTGTGGAAGGTAGGAGAACAACGGTCACCAGTGTGATTGGAAGAAAGCCAACGGATGTCAAGGTGTGGATTCCGCAGAAAACTGTAGCTAAGAAGATGTTGACTGAAACTGAGAAAACAGTGGGGCAAGAGTGCGGCAATCAGACAGGAGTAACCGGTTTATTGAAAGAATATGGCGATTCTTGGACATCCAATTGTTTGGTGGGGACTATTCATCGGAAGCTAGTTGCATGGCAATTGGAGAATGTATTGGATATAAATGGTCATAGAGGTTTTAAGGTGGGATAATTAATCGAGGAGAGTTGGTTGCTTGAACCCGTGGATATTATGGCTCGGTCCAAATTGCTGGAGGAAGACACCGAATGGCTTAATCAATGGTTTAAAACATTGCGGCCTTGGTCAGAGACGGAGAAGTTTGGTCGACGAGTGGTGTGGTTAAGCATATATGGTGCGCCATTGGATTTCTGGAATAAAGACACGTTCTTTCAGCTTGGGAGTAGTGTGGGGAAGAGCTTGAAAATTCATCGGGACACGATAGATCGCAGAGATTTAAGAAAAGGTAGACTGCGAATAGAGACTCCAATTTATAATCTCATTCGGAAGAAGGCGTCTATCATGATTCATGGAGTAAAGGTTTCAGCTCATATTGTCGAAGAATGTTGATGTGCAGATTGGTTTAGTGAGGTACAGAGAGAAGGGCGTGGGAAGAGACATGGTGTGTAGGGGGATGAGGCAAAATCAAAATCGGATAAATCTGAGTTTTTCTCTAGCAAGTCTTCTGAGGAATGTGATGAAAGTGACGGTGAAAGGAGCTTATGGGAGGATGAGGAGACGTGGTCAGAAGCAGAGTTGTGAGGCAATGAGGACCCGCCATCGCATACAAATATTCGTGAGCATGTTGTGGAGGAGGCGCCATCTGTTATGGAGATGGAAGAACATACCAGCAAGGGGGCAGGGATTGGTATGAATCAACAACTGCGTGTGGAGGGTGTTGATAAGATTGTGGCTGAAGATGTTCGCAATAGGGAGGAGAATGTAGAGTCTCTGCAGATTCTGAAAGTTGCCGAGTGTGGTGCAATTTCAGAACAAAGACAGATTAGAGAGGATGGCGTCATTGACCAAGAAGTTTCGATGGGCAGAGAGATGGGGCTGGCAGTTTCTAGTATACATACACATGCTGCTATGATTGATGGAAGTGTGTTGCCACGAGGACAGGTAGAAGGAGAGGAGGAGCTGGGACGGGATGCTAATGAGCTACAAAAGGAGATACCAACTAAAGGGTATGAAGGGGATTCATATCCGTTTGAACTTACCGATCTTATTGCAAAGTCAGTACATAAAGGCTCGTAAAAATCAGGTCGCAAAGGTAAGAAGAAGGGTAATTCTAGCGTTCAAAGGAAGAGAGGAGCGGAATGGAATGACTTTATTGTTGATATACGAAGTGGTGATAAGAGGACAAAAGGAGCGGCTCGACGTAAACCTAGGAAGGTGAGGGAAATTCCAAGGGCTTTAGTGAGAACTCAGATTGATGGTGGAGCGTGGGTTTCAGATGGGGAAATACGATCTTGTAATTTACAACTTTCTCGGAAATCTTATGAGGAGAAAGCTAGGTTAGCGGTTAGCGTGGGGACAGAGTTGGGATTTATTAGGGAGGAGGATAGTGGCGTTGCTAAAGAAATCTTTGAGAATTGGGAAGGACGTGATAGAGTGGTGCCAGGACAACAAAGTAGTCGATCATGAAGATGCTGAGCTTCAATATTAGAGGTTTTGGAGGGGCGCTAAAGAAAAAGTAAATCTGTGAGGTGGTGATGAAGGAACGAGTTGACTTTGCTTGTATACAAGAGACGAAAAAAGTTGCCTTTTTGAGAAGAGAGGTGGAAGATCTTTGGGGCGGAAGCAATGTGGATTGGGTGTATAGTGGTGCGAATGGAGCGTCCGGTGGTCTTTTATGTATGTGGAACATGGATGTATTCGCGAAAGAGGAATTATGGGGTGAAGAGGGGGCGATAGGAGTTAGAGGGAAGTGGAGAGGTGAATTAGTGGAGATTGTGAATGTGTATGCTCCTTGTGTGGATAGCAAAAAGGAGGATCTCTGGAATATTTTGAGTAGCAGGATTCATGAGTCCGTAGGACGTAGGTGGTGTATATGTGGAGATTTCAATGCCGTGCGATGAGCCGAAGAACGCAAAGGAAGAGCGAAGGAGAGTGGAAGGCGAAGTACTTTGGCGTTTAATAAATTCATTATTGAGTCAGAGTTGGTAGATTTGCCTTTAACAAGGCAGAAATTTACTTGGTTTTGCAGTAATGGAGGCTCTTGTAGCCAGTTAGATATTTTCTTGCTATCGGAGTCTTGGGTGGAGAAGTGGCCAACGCTAATTCAAGTGGGATTGAAGCGTCGATTATCCGATCATGTGACGATTATTCTTAAGGAAGAGGGGCAAGATTGGGGGCCGAAGCCGTTCCGGTTTATTAATGAATGTATAATGGACAAGCATTTTTGGAAATTAGTGGAGCATTCTTGGTCGAGAGAGGACATTGAAGGGTGGGAAAGTTACGTGTTCAAGGAGAAACTAAAGAGATTAAAAGGCGACTTGAAGCTTTGGCATCAGGCGAATATGGAAATATTGATGCAATAATTAAAATAATTGAAGATGAGATGGAAAAGCAGGATAAATCTTTAGAAGATGGAGACCTTGAGGAACAACTTCAAGGTAGAACTGAGAGGCCAAGCTCAGCTGCAGAGTTGCACTTGCAGTCCTAGTCGGCTTTACATGCTGTCTAGGCTTCGGTTGATGGGACAGATGCTAATAGCCACTATCCAGAGCAGAAACATGGAATTGGGGTGTTGCAGCTGTTGTGCAGGCTGCATGGATACACTGTCCAGCCATCTGCAGATCTGTGCAGCGTGAACAGCAGTACCTCTAGCTATTTCCAGGAGTCGGAAGTTCTTCCTAGTGAGGGTGGTGTTTGGGAAGGGGTAGAAATCCTACGTATTACCTCTGCCGTGGAGCTAGAACGTCTCCTTTCTATCAAAGAGAGGTTTTGTATGCAACAAGCCAAGAAAAATGGCTCAAGGAGGGGGATGCAAACTCCTGATTTTTTCATGGCGTTCTAGATAAGAGGAGGAGGAGGAAGAATGTCATTCATGGGATGCGTATTGATGGGAGGTGGATGGAGGAGGTGGATGAAGTGAAAGGCGGGGTTCGTGAGTTCTTTAGACATCATTTTCAACAAAGAGAGGAAGGTGTTTTCCGTTTGCGAGGGCTTCAAGGTAAATTGTTGGATGAACATTTCAGCAGAGAGTTGGAAAATTCGTTCTCGGAGGAGGAAGTGAAACATGGGGTATGGAATTGTGGAACCGATAAGAGTCCGGGTTTTTAGGACTTGTTGGGAGGTGGTGACGAAGGATCTTATGCGGGTGTTTGAGGAGCTTCATACTTATGGGAAGCTATGTAAAGGTACGAATAGCACTTTCTTAACACTTATTCCGAAAATATCCAATCCGGTGAATTTGGGGGATTATCGGCCTATCTCATTGGTGGGAAGCCTATACAAGATTATTTCGAAGATGTAATTTCGGAGAACCAATCGGCTTTTATAGGTAATCGAAACATCCTTGATGGGGTCCTCATAGCAAGTGTGGTGGTTGATGAAGCTAATAAGAAGAAGAGGAAAATGTTTTTGTTTAAAATAGGTTTCGCGAAAGCCCATGACTCGGTGAGTTGGGACTTTCTCTTTGACATGATGAGGAATTTGGGCTTTGGTGATTTGTAGATCACATGGATGAGAGAATGTGTTTCTACGGTGTCTTCGTATGTTTTACTCTATGGTAGTCCGACCGAGGAATTTGATATTCATAGGGGGCTTAGGCAAGAAGATCCCATATCTCCTTTCTTGTATCTTGTGGTGGCGGAAGGGTTGAGTCGAATGTTTAATAAAGCTAGTGAAGATGGCCTACATAGACCGGCTCTTGTGGGTTCGTAAAAGATCCCGATTTTGCTTCTTCAATTTGCGGATAACTCTTTGATTCTTGGAGAATTTAGTGGTGATAATTTTGGAGTGGTGAAAGGTATCCTACGATGCTTTGAACTCATTTCGAGATTGAAAATTAATTTCAAGAAGAGTAGTCTAATGGGTGTGGGGATTGAGGATGATGCATTGATCGAGGGGGCAGCCGTGCTTAATTGTGACATTGGCTCTTTCCCGTTTACTTATCTGGGGCTACCGGTGGGAGGCAAAGTGAGAGATAAACCACTATGGAGGGAGGTGCTTGGTAAATTTGAGAAGAAGCTTGGAGCTTGGGAAAATAGATTTTTGTCCCTAGGAGGTAGAATAGTATTGATTAAATTGGTACTTAATGCCTTGCCTATCTACTTCTTGTCTTTTTTAAGGCACCGGAGTCAATTCTTGATAAGATGAAAAGTTTAGAAAGAAATTTCTTATGGGGTGGAAAACCCCAAGATGATCAGAAGAAGATTTCATGGGTTAAATGGGAGAGTGTTTGCAGGGATAAAGATGAAGGCGGCCTCGGTATAAAGAACTTGAAGTCGTTCAATCTTGCACTTCTTGGGAGATGGGTTTGGAGATGGAAGGAGGAGAGGATCTTTGGTTGAAATTGATTGAATTCAAATATGGCTCTTTCAAGGCATGTGTGGCTCATGTTTCAAGTGGAAAACCGAGTAAGAGTAGTTGGTCGGGTTGGTGGAAGGACATTATCAAATGGATTGGCACCAAAGAATGGTTTATGCAAAATGTGAGCAAGCGTATTGGTGATGGAAGTAATACGTCTTTTTGGGAGGAACAATGGGGTAGTTTTGACAAGAGTTTGAAAGAATTGTATCCGAGATTGTATGCTCTGGAGAGGCAAAAGGCTTGTAAAGTGGCGGACCGAGTAGTGGATGGAGAACTTGGGCTTCGTTGTGATTGGGATTGGCGTTGTAACCTCTTTGAATTGGAAGAAAGAGAGGTTCAATAGATCGAGTTCAAAGTACATGCTTTGGTTCGCAATGAAAATGAACAAGTTATGTGGTTGTGGAAAGCAAGTGGTGACATAAGCTATTCCACGAGGGAGGGGTATCGTATTTTAGAAATGCACGAGAAGGAGCTCCCTTGTAAGAAATGGGCGAAGGCAATAGGAACAAGTGGGTGCCATCAAAAGTGAATGTCTTTATGTGAAACTTATTGCAAGATAGATTACCTACGAAAGACAACTTGAAGAAGAGGGGCATTTTTGTGAGTGAGAGTGATCTTGAATGCAAATTCTGTGTGGAGTGTATTGATTGTACTTGGCATATGTTTGGTGATTGTATTATTGCCAAAAAGGTGTGGAAGTTGGTATATCAATGGACTAAAAAGACGGAGCCTTTGGGTACAAATGTAGGGGAGCTATTGGAGTCCCACATGAGCTTAATGAGGAGAAGCAATATTGAAGAGTGGAATGTGTTTTGGCACGCAACCGTATGGAATCTTTGGTTCGGCCGGAATAGCCTAATTTTCACAAATGAAGAAAGATCTCCAACAATGATACTTGAATGAATTAAGTTAAATACTTGGATGTGGTTCAAAGGCAAAGGCCATTTATAGTCATATAATGAGTTGCAGCAGTGGGTACAAGAACCACTGCTATGTCTCAATTTTTGAGTTGTTGTTGCAAGGTAGTACAGACAGAGAGTGAAAAAGTGTAAATATTGGTTCATGTATTTTTTTGAAATTTGTTTTGTTCATTATGCAGGGAACATGTGATTTTGGCCTTTTGACAGAGACACGTTCCTGACAGAGAGTGCATTGGGATGTTTGTGTGACTTATGGCATGATGATTGGTGTTGGTGGCCTATAAAATGGTTTTACATTGTAATGAATGCATAGGCAAACAAGTGGGGTGTCATGATGATGGGGTAGTCAACGGAGGATTAGCCACTAATTAATCCTTTGACTCTTGTCCTTTTTTGATGTTTTACTTGGTTACTGAGTGTTTCTTGGCATGCGACTATTTGGAACATTTGGCTTGCTCGAAATGCTTTGATATACGGCAATGAAGAATGTGTCTCGGGTAGTGTTGTGGAGTGCATTAAACTGAATACTTGGGCTTGGTTAAAAGGTCAAGGTAAATTGGATTCTTATAATCATGTTCACTCGTGGTTGTTGGAGCCCGTTTTATGTCTGAATATATAATCTGGTATGATCCTAGTTAGGATTAACAGAGAGTTGGTTTTATTTTTTCAACATTTGTTCGATGTTTTCTCTCTGTTGCGGTCTTTTTGTGCAGGTTTCAGTTACTTGGTGGCATGTCTGAGGTTAGTTGTTGCTTGTTTGGGATTTGTTTTGGTTGCTGCAAACTGATATTTATGCATCGGGACTTGTTGTGCTCTCAGTTTGGTATCAGTTGGACAGATTCTGAATTAGTTGGCAACTTTGGTGTTTCTGCAGCAACCATTATTGGTCTGGGGTTTTGTATTGCTTTTGTGGTCTAGTTGGGGGCGGCACATAGGGGAAAAAGGATTAATGGTCAACTCTTGCCTATTGATAATTAAACCATTTGTCCTATGGCTAGCTTCTTATTTTTTCATGCATTAAGCATATATGATGACCTTTGTTGATGTTTGCAGAATGTAGACAGGTGGGCACATGTGGGACTTCATGAGTGTCTTTATTTTCAGTCTGCAAGGGGCTCAGAATGTGATCTCTAGAATCAAGTATGGAGTATGGTCTCGGTTGAGAGGAGTGTCTAGTATACTCTAATGAGTCCTGAGACTTTAAACCAATTAATTAGACCATAGCGATTTAATTTTCAATATCTTGGGGGACTCAAGGGATTAAACCATCGAGATTTAATCTTCAATATCTTGGGTACTTTTGGCTTTTGGTTAATTTTTGCTTCACTTGTCTATTTAGTCTCGGTGAGAGGAGCATATTGCATGTGTTCTAAGGAGTCCTGATATGATTAACTCAAATAACTAGGCCAATACGATCTAGTTTTCAATACATTGAGGGGCTCAAGGGGATAGGCCATAGAGATTTATTTTTCAATTTCTTGAGTTTGGATTTTGTTGTTTATACCATTTAGGGAATTATTTCCTTTGGTCTTGGTGAGAGGAGTACCTTGTGTGCTCTGAAGAGTCCTGGGATGATTAACTCAAGGAACTAGACCATGGAATCTAGTTTTCAATTTCTTGAGGGACCC
>JAYMSP010006756.1:0-11091 GCA_036897095.1 Plantago elongata
GTGGAGTTGCTTTTTCGACAGGCACGACCCGTCACAACTCATAAAATCCAGACCGTTTGAATGGCTGTACAGTCAGTGATGCCCGAAAAGATAGCTCTGCATGACGCTTTACAGTAACAGTATGTCGACGATGTCGACCAAGACGGTTTCCCAAATTTTCAGAAAACAGTGTGTGGTTGTTTTTTCAGTAAAACAGTTTTTCGTGCAATGCAATGCATGAGGATTAGTAACAGTGGTAATATGCAGATGCAACTCGGTAACAGTAAATAGGAGCAGTAACAGGATCAATAATAGTATCAGTGACATGATCAGTAAACATGATCAGAGTTGGTATATGGAATCAGTAACAGGGTTTCAGTGTACAGTACAAACTAGTAACTAGGTTCGAGTCAATACAATTACGGTTTCCTAATACATGCTATCTACAGTAATACAGTCAGTTAGCTAAATCGGTAAGCGGGTCGGTCGATTGTCGTCGAGTAGTCGCAGTCGGAGTTAGACAATCAGGCAGATAAACAGGTACAGGAATTGAAAAGCGATGAATGAACAGTAGCAAACTTTCCTAGGGCCGGATGCCGAAAGCTCGTAATCACTCACTCAGTCAAGTAGGCGGAAATAAGTACTAGACGAAGTCAAAATCAAACAAGCAAGCAAGGGAGCAGAAATGAGTACTGGAATAGGAAGATATTGAAAGAGAACAGCTTTCCCCAGGACGGATGCTGAACGCTAGCTATCACTCACCTTGGACGAACTTGTAAGCCACGCAACCTTGCGAGTCCTTCAGAGTGCGAAGTTCAGGAGTGAATCAAAATCAAAGGAGAAGAAAAGTTGTTGGAGATCAACGAAGGCGAGCTGCTCAGCTTTCGATCGGTCTCCAATCTCGCTGCCAAAGATTGGTTCGTCGACGATGAAGGAGGGGTAGCGATCGATTGGTGTCAAGGAGGGTTCGAATTGGACATAGTCGGTGGTGAAGGTGATGGCGTAGAAGGTGGCGGCAATCGACCGAGGCATGGTGGTCTTCGGTGGTGATGGTGGCAGGTGCGGCGAACTGGTGGTGGTTGTTGCAAGTGGTGGAGAGTGGCGGTCGAGTGGTGCAGCCAAAGTGAAGACGGTAAGATGGGAGAAGGAAGGAGACGACTTTATTTATAAGCGTCCCTTAACCATCTCTCCGTGGCGATTTGGTCGGTGTTTCTTCGTGGGGAAGAATGGCGGCTAGCTTAGCACGGAAGGAAGATGGAGGAACCAAGAAAGGCGGTGAATTGAAGTTGGCACAGGAGCAGGCACGGTTTGGATCAATTTGGGGGAGAAGAAGGAGGGAAAAAGACCAAATTGCCCTTAATGTCAAAGAAGGGGAAAAAATGAGACAAGGGCCTTATTGTACTTTTGTTATTATATATAGCTGGCTTCTTCTAGCTTCCAAACGACTCGCAAATAAAATCTGAAAAAATGACAAACCAATTCCCGGACACTTTTCAAGTCGTTCTCGAGCCATAGGAAAAATAAAATAAATAATTTTTATTTTATTATTTTTATTATTATTTTATTAAGAAATAACTAAATTTTATTTTAACGCCGAATCCGCTCGGCGTTAAAATTCTAAATTCGACCCTATCCATTTACGTAATATTTTTGTTCGTTCGAAATAATAAAATTAATATTTAAATAATTTTTCCGAATGCGCAACAATATTCGCGGTTGTTACATTTACTATGTTTGTTATGAAATAATTGCTCATTGATGTTGTTGTTTTCATGCACAAGGTTATAAAATCTTTCAGATTAAGGAGGAGGAGGATGATTAGGAGTTATTCAAGTAACAAATTCAGAACTATCCTTAGTGCGTTGAGTAAGTTGTACGACGAAGAAGTTGATGTAAAGGTAAAGGAAAGGGAGGCAAGAGCGTCCGAAGAAGAAAAATGTTTAGTTAAATGCAACCGATGAACAAAAGAGATAATGAACATGAAATTGATATAGTTTTATCTTTGCATATGTATGAATAGTAGTACAACATATAATTGAATGATACATGTTTCATCTTGAATAACCTTTTTTCTTGCGTGATTTTATATGTTTTGAGTGATCTATGACATCAATCAAAACACTATATATTTTTTCAACTAAAAACACTATAATATCAGACTAAAACACTATGACATCAACTCAAGAGACTATCATATCAAACCAAACACTATGATCAACTAAAAACATATTATAATCTCAGACTAAAACAGGCTATGATCTCAGTTAAAAATAGTATGATGTCAACACAAAACATGATGATCTCAGACTAAAAACTATGTTAACAACTCAAAATACTATGATATCAACTAAAACTACACAATGATCTCAACTAAAAACACACTATGTTATCAAACTAAAACAAACTATGATCTCAACTAAAAACTCTATGATATCAAAACAAAACACTATGATCTCAGACTAAAAAACTATGATTCAAATTAAACATTATGATCTCAACTAAAACAGTATAATGTCAACACAAAAAAAAACTATGATTTTAGACTAAAACTCTATGATCTCAACTTAAAAATCTATAATATCAATCTGCAAGAGGATCAGCGAAAACCGATATTGATCCAGATTCGTAATGGGATCCGTAAAAATCACATGCTTAATGGTAAATTGCAAAATAATTTCTAGTTAAACTAATTAAAGACCGTTTCGTTTGAAACTTTGTGATCAATCATAGGGTGTATAACATTTTAAAATTTTACTTTACTTTGTATTAATACATTCACCATCCACCCATGTCAACCTCGGCTTTCTCCATATTTGGACTTTTACCCTCTTCTTTTTCAAAATTTAGATTCAGTATTACAAACGAATGTCAAATCAACCCCCGAAATTCAAAACTGTGTTTCAGAAATGAACGTAAAGTTAAGTGAGATATTATCAGGGGCGAAGCCAGCAAAATTATTAAGAAGAAGTAAAAATTATTTATTATTTTGTTCAAAATTAATGTATTTCATATTTTATTATTTATTTTAATTTTATACTTAAAATTGTACGTCAATGTTATTGCATGAAGTTATTGGAATGGAGAGATTATCTTTTATATAAAAAGATATACTAAGATAGTTTATAATATATAAAATTGAAGACTTTTTGAGGATTTAACATTTATATGAAATTGGTGAGAGGGCAAAATTGAATTCAAGAGGGGGCAAATGGTGTACAAATCATGAATATATATAGGAGAAGAAAATGTTGAGTGTGGGCTGGCACTATAGTGCCTTCGCCGCTGGATATTATTGTTTATAGCTCGATAAGGCAATTGAATCGACAATTAATTTCATTTGAGATGGAGGAATTAACCTTTATTTTATTCATATCATTAAAGTTAAAATTGAATTGAATTAAATTAAATTGAATGTTTGTATAAAACACAGTCAATCAAAACGAAACTTAAACATAACTATTACTAATACTAATTAAATATTTGTAAGTAGTTATTAATTCTAAAAGTAGTTTTTCCACTACTTTCATAATTTTGGAATATCATTTTTTTTAAATTACCCATATAAAATTAAGAAATTATTAGTCTATTACATATTTGTGTGTCCATAATTCAAAGGAACGAACATTTTAACTTGCAAAACTTAAAATTCAATATAATAAAGAAAAATACGCGGACCTCGCATGTCAAATTTACTTATATTAACTAACTATATTCAACAAATTTGAACTAAAATAGTAGGGGTGTACATAAAAAATAACCGCCCGCTTCACCAGTCGAACTGCTCTTCAATTACCTGCCAACGACGGTTAGAATTTTTGTCAAAAATCGCCTGCGGATTACAAATTTATAACCCGCCATTATGCAGGTGGGTGGCAGGTTGGTAGTTTACGACCCACCCACCTGCTCGTTGTATATGTTACTAGTATGTATTTTATATTTTATTGTATTAGATTAATAGTAATAAATCCACATTACTCATTTACTCCTAATTTTTATTTACTTAGATTATTTGTATTAAAATTTGAGATTGTGTTAAGTTTCTCTCATTGTTATGGGTTAGTTTATTGAGGACTTAGAGGTTATAAAATTTAGTGTCATTTTCTTTAACGCGTCATATATATAATTATTTTTAATGTATTAATAAACCGTCAATCGTCCGTCAACCATCCACTTCAAATAGTCAATTGATTTGTGACGGTTGGAAGAAATAATTTGGTATAACCATAATAGATAGTTCGAATAAATTTTTTGTTAAAATCGTCCGTAATTACCTGCGTACACCCGTATCAAATGGTACCGAGTAGCGAAATCCATACACGTATGGCGGTCTTTTTGAGTCATTGTAGCCAACATGGCTTGGACACGTATGGCGGTCTTTTTGTTGGAATTTTCATATCCTTTAATTTATGTTTAATTGCAGCTCATGCGCCTATATATAGGCCCTACACCACTACCGCAGTGTCTTTTTCTTAAACTAGATTAGATTTTATTCATACAATAGTACGGAAAAATCGGTATGCATTAATTGACTAAATTGAAGGATCGATATTACTCCCCCAGTCTAATTAAAACCTCCTAGTGAATATTTGGATGGACATTTGAGTGGTCATTTAAATGAATTTTAGTAAAAATTATGTTTGGATGAACATTTGAGTGGGATATTTTAAGTGTATTTTAGGCCAAATCACTGTTCATCGAGCCAAATGGAGATATTCAAATCCCCATCCAAACACCCCCTAATATCTTATTTTATTTTTATTGAAAAAAATTATAATAAATAAATAATTTATAGTAATATTTTATTGATAAAGTTGTAATTGAATAATAAAGTAATAAATAGATTAAATAAAACAAAAAATAAAAAATTAGTTAATTGAGTGAAATATTTTACTTATGGGGCTAGTAAATTTTTAATATAATTTTGAAAAAGAAAGTTAAAATGTTTTCAAAAGAACAGTCACTACACAAATCATTGATGGATCAAATGGACTGGTACTTAATTACAAGTGTAAAGATATTTTTATGAAAGCATCATTGTCAAACTCAAACATGACCATTAACAAAAATCCAACTCAATTAACTGACATTGAATATTTCGTGGTAGGACACCCGGTGTTTAAACCAGTAAGATGATTCTCTTACATAAAACATTTTCATTAGGCCATTAACTAAGCAGTAATTACAAAGTTACGTATGAACCAGTAAGATGATTGATAATGCATCTAATTAATGGCAAAACTTAATTTCAGTATAAGTAATTTTAGATTCAAATTGAGGACACTATTTTAAATCTCTGCCACATATCACATTCATCCGAGCGATATTAATATGTTAAGCATTTCAATTTTTCAGAAAACGGTTACATTTATCCATTTATTCATGTATTTGACATGGTGGATTGTCCTTTAAATATAGGATATAACGTTTTCGACATTAATTTATTAACATGAAATAAAGCATTACAATTACATTTGTTGAACAAAACGAATTTATCAATTGATTCTAGGTACAAATCACTACCAATCTCTATTCAGATAACATAATCACCCACTTTGAGGAATCGAACCCGTGACCTCATAGTTACTGGGTGTCTCAACTTGACACTCGGCTACAAACGCTTTGACAGTTATCTATACATTTTACCTTATAGTAACATACCATATGTATAATTGAGAAGATAAATATACTACAAAAGTGATTAATGATCGGTAGCGAATGAGAGTTGACTAACTTTTGCACCCAGAAAGATAATTGCTACCAGTTAATATACGGTGATTATTATTTTTATTTTATTAAAGTTTAATAACAGTGATTAATACTTAGTAATGAATGTTAATATTTTCTTTTATAATAAACACTTTAATATACTAGATAGATGTTATTCTTTCTTACTAATAAACCACGACTTATCACCAATATCTCACTTTCAAGAGTCGGGTGGAATATGTAGGAAGCATTTCCAAAACAATGGAATACGTCGCTTTGATAGTATACCATATTTCGACGATACTATAGGAACTTGGATTTGACAATTGTATTACAAACCGAAAAATGGACATCACTTTCTAGTTTCCACTAGTTCGTTGACAACGCATTCGAAAATGACTTGGATGAATTCCATTTAATCAAATTCACACGTATGTCAAAAGCTTGCTTCGATGGATGGATTAAATTAGACAGAATATTCGTTTTAGTTTCTTGTTGTTGTTTATTAATCAGGCAGCCCGAGTGAAAGTAACGTCAACCATATCGTCGATCATTGCTTTCCCCTATGTATAAGTATAACCCACCTTTTCTTGTCACTGGATCAACAACTTGCGGGGTGATTAAGGTAACTTCGGTCATTGAGTTGAAGATATTTACGGTACATGACTTCATAGACATAAGTCATATTGAAATTGATCATGTCGTAAATTATTTATCAACACTTTATTGTATATTATCTTTTCAATAAAGTTTACCGTTTAAAAACACAACTAACTGTTTCAAAACAAATAAGAAACGTAAGTGGAATTTCATGCATTCCGATAAAATTAAACATAGTTTAAGGGGAAATTTTGAATGCACAAGGTTTGTATTTTTGTTTGAAGTCTAGAACCAAAAGAACCCCGTAGGACAGAGCATAGTTAATTAATTAGGAATGGGTAGCAAATAGTAGTTGACATGACATATATAACACGGCCCCTTTCAACTTTCAATCCCCTGCATCCATTCACGTGCTATATACTTCCACATCTCTTTCCTCCATCATGATATAATAACACGCCTTTTCTTTTCTTCATCTAGAAACATAGGAAAAGTTTCCACACATTTTTACCATATTTTGCAATTGACGGTCTTTCCAAAATACACATATAAAACAACTTATTATGGTAAATTCGTTCATATGATAAACAAATTTATTCGAGGTATTTAGATTATATTCTTTTCAACTGTAATTTTCGAAACTACCAAACTGAATAAAATTGAAATGAACATGAATTGTAATATAAAATCTAATTAAAAATTAAACTAAACGGAATGAAATTAAACTGAACTAAAGAATTTTCAGTTGAAAATAACATACAACTTTAAATTGTACACATGACTTTTCAACTCTATACTATATGGCCACATAATATAAACACTTTATCTTCCTTCATGAATATTAGAGAACTCTCTACTTAAACATCGATATAAACTTACCGATTATTTAAATTATAACTTTAGCAGATAAATAATAACTCGATTTTTATACAACTTAAATATTGAATCCATATAATTTCATAATAAAAGGACAAACAATAAATCTATTAAATAGTGAATGATCATACACTTTAATTCTACTTTCTTTATTCTAAATAACTTTATATATTTATCATTGTTATCTGTTTCATTAAAATTCACATTCTCAACAAAAAATAAACAATATCAATTTTACATATTTAACTATTAAAAGTTCAAATTTGTTCAATTTTTACATTTTTTAATCATACATGTAATTATACGTCAACTTTATGGAAAAGAATTCGGATTAGAAAGAGGGTTCATTTGACTTCATATTATTACGAAGCGATTGTTTAGTTAAGAATTTTAGTTAAATTTTGAATTAAAAATATTTAAATTAACCTGTTTCGTAATAACTTAGTAAGCACACTAGTACAAAAATAGTAAAATGAGAAAATGTGAGTCGAATGATGCTTGGTCGCATATATCCAAACCAAACTCATGTGTGACCAGTTTGTCCTTTAGCTAAGGGTCCCACATACGCCAGCGAGGATATGTATAAAATGCACGTCACATAGATATGTGAAAATAAATCAAAATGCAATAATAGGGAGACTACTCCTTTTCAAATCTTCTACCTCTGATCTGATTATATTATGCTTAAAAACGTACTAGTGTGCTAATGCTCGATATTCATTTCAATTCTCGTAACGTATCATAGCTAATATCGACTCTCGTACCATGTCGTGGTATTGGGCTAAGTACGATATTATCTTGGAGCGCTATCAATAATTCTTCTAGGGAGATAGAGGAGAAATACATGAATAATTGTTTTTAGTAAACATAAAAATGAAATGGGGTAGGAGACAAATACAAGTTGTCACTGTCAGGTTTGTGTGGTATCAATTCAATGAAACCTTTAAAAAAAAATGCAATGAAAGGGAGAGAGATGGAGGGCATATATTTTGTTAATATTTACTAGCTCCGTTCATGATTCATCTTCACACATAATAAAATATAAAATATAATGATAAAGTATAGTAATTATAATATTATACTTAATTTCTTTTTCTAAAAGATTTACGATTTTGACTTTAAATGCTCAAATGTCTTCAATTTTTATCATAAATTACTTTTAAAATATAATAACAAATAATTTATATAATAAATTATTATTTTATTAAATCGGGACGGACGTGTAGTAATACTTGATACTTGCAATATGAATTCTCATGTAAGCATATGAGACGGGGATGGATCTGGACATAATGTGTGACCTGTCCTTTACTGACTTTAGGTTGTGTACTTGTGTATGGCCCTGGCACGTCATTATCCAAGTACTGCCATTTCTTTTAGAAAAAAATAATAATGACGGAAAGGATATTGGAATATTAGTGATGAAATAATAAATTATTATAGAATAGATAGGTAATAATAATCCTTAAAATTATTTATTTATATTATTCAATAATTTTACTCTATTGTAAACTCAATTGTCAAATTAGTCTCCATTCCGTATTGGACCAAAGTCAACTTTTCGTGTATTATTTGCAGGGGCGGAAGGATATATTGGCCAAGTAAGGCAAATGCCTCACCTGAAATTTGACCATGAACCTGTTACTGTATCCCTCTTAAATTTTGTAATTAATATTTATTATATTGTCTAGCTAGCTGATCACACTCTAATTTATATCCACAACTCTAATCATACTCTAATTTATATCCACAACTCATCTTTTTCATTTTAGTTTTGGACTGGAGTATATGTTCCTTAGTTTAATTGGAGAGGGTTCGTTTCATATAACTTTATACAACAATATTTTTTTACGATTTCACGAAATTTTATATGTTATTAAAAAGTAATTAACTTCACACTCAATACATAATTAAAAAAAAGTCATCATTTTAAAAAGTACCTCGCAACTCAATTTAAAATTTAATCTACTTCACACACAACAAATAACTATTAAAAAACCCCTACATTCTTACACTAAAATTAAAAAGTACCTCGCAACGCAATTTAAAATTTAATCTACTTCACACCCAACAAATAACTATTAAAAAATCCCTACATTCTTACACTAAAATTAAAAAGTGCCTTGCAACTCAATTTAAAATTTAATCTACTTCACACACACAACAAATAATTAAAAAAAATCTATATGTTCGTTTACACTAAAATTAAATAGTACTACTTTATGTTATTTTAGTTTTTCACCTTATACTACATCAGTCGGCGTAACAATAATATTATATATATACTAAACAGTTTACGGATAAGGAAGTTTTGTTACACTCCTCTAGTAGCTCTAGTATAATATAAAGGTATAAGGCAGGACCTTACTTTATAAAAAGTTCAGGGGTTTGTCATACCGCTGGAGTGGTCATCTCCCCACTCAAATCGAACATTTTGCACATAAAAAGTTCAATTTCAATTGAAAAAGGGCACTCAAACTCTATCACAATCAGTCCCTTAATCTATATAAGTCGCCTTCTTTTACCTAATTTATAAATAATAGTCTAGTAAATAGGGACTCTATTATTTCCCCTCTCTAATATTCTTGGGCCCTTTATATAAGAAGATTTATATAAGAAGATAGAGGGCGCTTATACTCCAAAAATAGCTTGTTAAGAAGGGCATTAGAGGCAAGAGGGCGAGTAGCATTAGTCGAGTTCCCGAACGAAGAGAGTAGTTTCATTGATCCACAGTTCATTTTTGAAAAAATAAAATAATTCATGGTTTTATTTTCTTTGTATACGTTATTTGCTAATCTTTATATGGAGTCCCAATATATTACGTCTTATTTCGGTTGAATTTTTGACTCCGCCACTAATTTTTAGGTGTGTTCTTAGCTGAACTTCTTTTTACGGAGGAAATATCTCTCATAAAATAAGTGCCATTGAATAAAGGGGACATGTTACGCGGAGGGAGTATGAGGTTGTGTATTGGGATAGTTATCAAATAGTAAACGTGACTTGTTTACATTATTTTTAACAAAATTTGTTTTATCAAATCACTACAATTTCAATGTTAGATGTACAATTTGAGCCTTAAAATACAATAAATATTTCCAATTCTCTACTTATTGTCACGTTTTCATCCATCATTTTTCTTGTTTTTTAATTTTAATTTTGTCCACTTTAAAATGTTTATAACTTGAAAAATACAAATAAATAAAATCACTAACAATTTTATATTTTCGAGATCTATAAATAGAAATCACTCTCAACTATGTTTGAATTATTATTTTACTATGTATAAAAATTACTAACAACTTTATTCGAATCTTAATAAATTGTAAAATAATTTTAAAAATATAATGTTACTAATTTTAACTTTTAAACACTCTTATAAATATCTGGAATATGTAAAAATAATCATTTATATTAAAATATACCCAGTATCCGAATTTGATGCTCGATACTCATGTTCGATGTCCAGTATACATATTCGATGTCCGTTCTCCGTGTTCGATGCACGGTACCTGTGTTTGCTGTCCGATATCCGTAAGCAATGTTCGGTAACCGTAACCATTGCCCGGTAAATGTGTCTGATGTAAAATCTGGTATTCGAATCCGATGCTTGATACTCGTGTCCGATATCCGATATCCGTATCCGCTACCCGTCACCCGTGTTTGATGTTCGATATCCGTAAGCAATGTCCGGTAACCGTACCCATTGTCCGGTATCCGTACCTGATGCCTGTAACCCGTGTCTAATGCACAATACCCGTGTTTGATGTCTAGTATCCGTAAGCAATGTCCGGTAACCAGGCACGGACCCATGTATATTCGAGGGGTTGCAATCGATGCCCCTCGATTTTGGACATGAAATGTCTATTATACCCCTTCTAAAAATTTAATGAATAGTGATATATTTAGCAAGAATGAATTATGAAAGAAATT